>CABHPQ010132712.1:0-12391 GCA_902168405.1 Peromyscus aztecus | reverse complement strand
CCGGGAAATGAGGAACTAAAAATCTAGTTCCCAGGGCAAGCTCACCACCTCTGCAACAATATAACAATGTAAAGAGATTTCTGTTAAGAGATGTGCTCAACTGTGACTGGGATAGTTTGCAAATGTTCTAGGAAGGACCACTGTGACCTTTTGTGTAAGCTCCACTCCTCCCCCAGACACCCCCCCTTGAGGTTGAGGTAACTGTACCCACTGTACCCACTCTGTGATCACTCTGTGATTGTATGGGAATTGTAATCTTGTGACTTGTGTGGGTTTTTTCCCTTAAAAGCACCTATGAATTATGGTGCGGTGCAACTCTTGCTCTTTGAGCTGAGTCTGCCCGACTGTATACAGCTGCAATAAAAACCTCTTGCTATTGCATCAACTGGACTGGAGTCTGGGTTCTTGGGGTGCCCACTCAGGACCCTAAACTTTGGGGTCCAACACAACCAATTCCTAGGTACTGCTCATCTTTCTTTACAAATACTCACCCAGCCTCCAAATCAAGTTTTTTTCTTTTTAAAGTCTCTTTGTCTATGCTCTAAGCCAGGTATTCACCAGTTATCTGCATTTCTGCCATATTTACTCTTTCATTGTGTTCTCTGCAGGGGAAACACTATGCAATGTCTGTCTGGTTTAGGCATTACATCATGGAGCACCCTTACATAGAAACCTCCATAGTCCCAAATGACGATGGATACATTCCTCTTTAAAATACCAAAGCTTCCCACCCCTGTGGTGCCAGCCTCACTTTTCATCCTTGTGTTGCACACACACAGCTATCTGACACATTCTGTCTTGTAAAAGTCATGTTACCGGTACTCAATTATCACCTTGAGATGTAGTTTCAGTAATTACTTATAAATATTTATTGGCTCTGAACATGTAATTTTTTATGCTTTTATCATAATTTTTAAAAAAGGAGATAACTTATAGCAGCCACTTAACAAGAAAAATTGATTTTATTCTAGAACACGATTCCTTAATCCAATAGGAATAAGCCTTTGAAACAGTATTTATGAGTGGGAAGGAGATATTATTATTTATTCTTAAAAAAATAAGCACAAGTATTGAAAACACCTTGAGATACTCCTATAGTTATTGATATTTTCCACAAACTATTTTGCAGGTGTGGCACCAATCTTTGTAGTGAATGATTGCTGTCTCATAACTATGTCACCAACATAATTAAAATATGTACTAGGGAAACCATGTTCAAATGCTACAGACTTTATAGTTTACAAACTGTCCCTGCATATATCACACCTTCACAGCAATCATGTAGTCTGAAATTCTGCTCAGTTTTTGAAGACTGAACTAAGGAGGGTCATAGCTTTAAGTAATGTGCTCAACTAATTCAACTAGTAAATATTCTAAATTTTCCATATTACATTTGTGACCTTTCTATTTCCAAGGCATGTCAATTCTCAAATCTCATGTACAAAATTATTAATCATTTGACAGCATTTGTCAAATTTGAACCTTGGTCCAAATTACACTTAGCAGGTAAGTGGTGGAGCTTTGCCAAGGTGTGAAAACTTCCTGTCCTCTCCGTAGTAACCCTTGGCCCCTCTCCAGGATCTAGCATCATGGGTCACTCCCATCAGCCACACCTTAGAGGCTCAGTGATTCCTGGCACACCTGGTATTAGGCTCTGGATTATGCTTAAACCTCCAATTACTGCCCAGGAGACGAGATTCACCCTGCTCATATTTCAAAGGAGGAGTCAGATAATACCGAGCATCACAAACTGTTCAAAGACACCTTGGAAAAATGGAGGATTAAGAAAGGTCCTTCTGAGCAAAGTGTC
Source organism: Peromyscus aztecus (assembly GCA_902168405.1). Taxonomy (NCBI): domain Eukaryota; kingdom Metazoa; phylum Chordata; class Mammalia; order Rodentia; family Cricetidae; genus Peromyscus; species Peromyscus aztecus. The sequence goes on along the minus strand of CABHPQ010132712.1, from coordinate 10,581 downwards.
CCTGCATAGGCCCCAAACAGCTTATGCACTAAGGACAGGTCCTGGTCCCACTGCCTGGGGGCCTCCCAAAAGGTTCAAGTTAATCAACTGTCTCACTTATCCAGAGGGCCTGATCCAGTTGGGGGGCTCCTCAGCTATTGGTTCATAGTTCATGTGTTTCCACTAGTTTGGGGAGGCGACTGGACCTGCCTCAATTGAATCTACCAGGCTGAGTTGAATCCTCAGGGGAGTCCTTGCCCTGGAGGAGATGGGAATGGGGGGTGGGCTGAGGGAAGGATTGGGGGGAGGACTGGAGGAGGGAGGGGAATCCATGGCTGATATGTAAAATTAAATTAAATTATAAAATAAATAAATAAATAAATAAATAAATAAATAGAAAGGTCATTCTTAATGTTGAGTTTCTGATAGGAACTCTCAGTCATTTCTCTTATTAGCAGTCACTAATTTGTAGTTACAGCTTTATGAATGAAAGCTTTCCCTGGGTTTGCTTCATTTTAAGCAGCACCACACACACACACACACACACACACACACACACACACACACACACACAGACACTGCTTCTTAAATGAAAAATGTGAACCCAAGGCAAGTTTCCTTAAGATATCAGTTACATAACTGTGGCTCGAGTTTTCCTGCCTGGCCCACGGTCAGGATAAATCTCTCTCACCTGCCAGTCCCACAACCGCTCAGACCCAACCAAGTAAACACAGAGACTTATATTGCTTACAGACTGTATGGCCGTGGCAGGCTTCTTGCTAACTGTCCTTATATCTTAAATTAATCCATTTCTATAAATCTATACCTTGCCACTTGGCTCGTGGCTTACTGGCATCTTTACATGCTGCTTGTCCTGGCGGTGGCTAGCAGAGACTCCCTCCGCCTTCCTGTTCTTTTTAATTCTCTCTGTTAGTCCTGCCTATACTTCCTGCCTAGCCACTGGCCAATCAGTGTTTTATTAGCAACACATTTGCCATACAGAACATCCCACAGCACGTAACAGTAGGAAATTTCAGCTTTGTTTGTTTGCTCAATCTCAAGGTTTGGAAATGTTGCCTGGTATACAGCAAACCCTCTAATATATTTGTTGAAGAAACATCTCTATTAATTCTGTAATAATCAGGATTGATCTTTGCTCTGGTGATGCCATGACAAACTGGCAAAGTTGGCTTAACAGCTGTGGCATGTACTTTGTAAGAACCTTTCCTCGTAACTGCTGCTGCTCTTGTTAACCCTTATAAAAAGTCTGATGTGAGGAGACGGACTATTATCTCCATTTCACAGTAGTGTAAGTGAGATGCAGACTTCATATGCCTGGAAAAGGAAACATCAAAAATGCAGTATGCCTACAGGAATGCAGCTCTCACTTTATACTGGCAAATCTGACTTCAGTCTCATCCAATTGGCCTACAGTGCAAAAATAGAGACTATTTTCTTTCTTCTGAGCCAATATGAATTTTACCGGCTTTGCTGAAAAGCCAAGCCCTTAACCAACCATAGCTTCCTGAGCTTTTGGTCCTGTGTTAAAAGAAATTTGCTTTTCACAGCCCAATTCCCTACCTTTACCCCCTGGCTCCCATCTCCTTCAAGGGAAAGGTTCTCTTTGAAGTTAGTTACCAAAGCCTGATGCTCTTGAGTGACTCTCATTACAATCATGGAGGGGAAAACAGAAGACTAAACTAGCCCTGAGTCATCCAGCCACTCAGATGTAGAACCAGGAAGTCAACCTGGAACATTCTTCCCTGGCAGGCCTTTTCACTGATTTCATTCCTTAGGCAGCTCAGCCTTTCCTTTGTAAAGTTAACCAGAACACATACTTGACCTAAACTGAAATTATAGTAAAAGTCCATCCACAAGGACATCCTGTCTATGGATCTGCAAGCCTATAATTGCAGTGGGCATTGTTGTAAGCAAGTGTCTCAGTAGCTGAGCAGAACACTGTGATAAGCTGTCCACTGTATGCCATCCAAGTGTCAAGGAAGAAAAACACACCAAGAGCACAGCCATTATGAAGAATAACATTCACCAAAAGAGCTGCTATAAATATAGACTCCATACATACAGCTGGAAACAAACGTACCACAGGCTAAAATTCTTTGTCGGGTTTATCTGTTTTCTCTTTCTATTCTCTGCCCTGTAATGCCCTAAATCCAAGTGTTTGAGCCTCTAAGATATTACAAATGTTCATCCTTATTGATTGCCGTTCTCAGAACCACAGCATCCTACTTCAGACTTCCAGAGAGGAAATAAGTATTTGCGGAAACAAATAAATCCTATCAGGTAATGATAGAGGAGGGGACAGCCCAGTGACGGCTATGGTAAAGGCATAAAACCATACTGTGTCCCACTTTTCTTTTCTCTTCTTCAATTCAAGATCATTAAGAAGCAGATGGAAATCCGATTGCATTGAAATTCATTTTGAAAACCAGACTAGAAGAATACCATGGCAGTGCATCATCACTACTGTCAGGACATTGGAGGACCTGGATTAAATTATGAGTCCAGAGTAGTTCAACAGTTCCCAGTTTTCCCCTTTGATTCTACTGAAACAATGATTGTAGGGAATAATTAGCCTTTATATTTCCCCACAGCTCTGCAAGTAAAATTTATAGTTACAACATACAGACTTTTCAAAGAAAGGAACATTTATTTGACCTACCTGTATGTCTTGAAATATGTATTTAGCACAGCTGTTCTTTTGTATTAAACTCGTCACAAAACACAGCTTTAATGTAACCCACCATTGATCTGCACTAAGTGGAAACAAAAATCTCTCCTTAATTAGTATCAGCCAATCACTTTTTGCATTTCTACAGAACACACACTGTGAACTGTTTAATGGACTATTATTTAGAAAAGTAGTAAAGAATGCACTGGGGGAAAAAAAAAGACACAGTAGAAATAAAAACTCAACATGTCAATGAAAAATATGTTGGGAATAACAGAAAGCCAGATACATGGTTAAGCGATTCCCTAGCAGATTACAGGAGAGATGAACTGTACCCCAATTATTTCCAACGAGAGAGAGAGAGAGAGAGAGAGAGAGAGAGAGAGAGAGAGAGAGACTGAGACTCATTGCCATCAACACACTTAACTGTCTACAGTAAATTTGCTCATTCCTTTTTTATTCTGGGCTCTCGGAACCTGCACAGAGCGAGGAGGAGGAGTAAACAAAGAATGGAGTGGACCGCTGGCTCACAAATTACCACAAACACACTCTGACTCGGTGCACTTTTCATTTTTCTCCTCATTAACTGTGTCTTACTCCGAATGAGCTAGGGGTCCAGACGTAATCAAGTCCCACAGATAACAATCGACTTGGCTGCTCTGGCAGTCACCACCTACTAGCTACTGGGAAATACATTCAGAAGTAAAATACGTTAAAACAAAATTCACTCTGCTCTCTTTTCCGTGCTTAGATCGTTTGAAGGCCATCAAGGCCTACAGAAGCAGTCCATCTTTCCCCGAAGAAGAGGCAGGATGCCACCCGCAAAAAGGGCCTCCTTCGGTGCCAGCAGGAGTGTGCTTAATTATACAGCATGGTACGGCAGAGCATCCCGGGCAGGAGCATTTTTATCCCTGAGATCTTCATCCGTAGCAATGCCTGAACAATAATAAAAATAAAACCACACAAAGGACAGTCAGGGGGAAAGAAGGAAGAAAAACAGAAGCAAGGGCAGAGGAGGGACACTCTCAGACAAGGGCAACCGGGACGCTGGAGTTTCAAAGCTGCCCCAAAAAACTCGTCTTTTGTTTTTGTAAAAGTGTTTGAAACTTAGCCTGTTTGCTTTTGTATTTATTTTGGCTTTATCAAAGCAGATTTTGGGGGGAATGCTGATGAAGGGACTTCCTGTTGAAGAGGTCACATGCTGGCCAAGATACACCATTTGGCTCCAAACTGGAAGGAAGGCAGGGCTTATGAGGACAGTGTCACTTCAGGTCGCTGGTGCTTTGCTTCTGAGAGAGACACCAGGGAAGACAACTTTTTCCCTCTTGCGGGCAAGCAATACAGGCAAGTATGGAGACGGGCTCACACCAAGCTGGGCATCTTTGTCAGGCTGCTCTGGCACGCGCTGGCTGAAAAATCTCACTGCTTAGAAATTTCCCAATCAACAGGCTGAACAGTGCTCCCCACTCCCACCACGCCGGGTGGTTGCTTTTCCTTGTGAGTGTGTGTTTTCTATTGCGCTTATGCCCTTGAGTGTATCTCTTCTCCCTCTTCCAATCCCCCTTGACTATTGTCATTATTTCTCTCAACTAGACATTAGCATGAACATGGATGTTGTAAATGGACTCCTAAGTGGTTGATACAAAACAGAAGAGATCGGTGAATCTACATCAAACAGAAGCATCGATGTAGAAAGCAGAAAAGTGCCTTCACCGGGGAAACTGAGTCACTGTTGCTACAGTAACAAGAACCTCTGAGCATAACACACCTCTCAAGCTTATGAGAGAGGGCCACTCTGCAAGGAGTCAGCGTCTCATCTACTTTCTGCCTTTGTTATTTCTTATATTTTGGTCCAGGGGTGAGGTGGGCGGGCGTGGGAGCTGAAGAGAGAAACTAAAGGTTACCTCTAACTTCAACAGTGGAATGCAAGCTCAACCATGAGGACTGTCCAAGTAACCTAGAGAGCAAATAAGGAAGTAGGGGAGGATCCTTGAGACTCTCAGTGATGCCCACACCTCTGCAATGAGAGAGTCCCACATTCCAGCAGGTATGGGACAATAGCCAACCAATTGGTGTGGGGGAAAAAAAAATTACAACCAAATCAGGTTTAGATCTCACTGACTCTTACTTGTGATTCATGAATTGGTAATATCTCACTTTATAAAACAGAAAGAGTTTTTCCACCGAGCAATAGCAGAGAAGTGGGTTTTGTGAGAGTTAATAAACACCCAATACTGAACGCTAGGTTACTGCCTGTGGAAGCAGAGTAGACCTCTGTATTACCTAAGCCCAAACCTTTCATTTTCAGGAAACAGTTTCTCTGTTTGCGGACCTGCTTCCTTCCAGTTTCAATCTGTGGGTGCAGTATTTGCCACGCAAGTATCCATTCTGTGTTGAATCTGAACCATTAGGGGTGATTAGAAGAGTACAATCAAAATCAGTGGCTACTTATCCCTCCTTTTTTAAAAGTTTTTACTACCAGAAATTAATTATATTTGTTTCAGGGGAATACGACATACATATTCCTTAATAAATCTAATTAGTTGTGATTAGGTTAATTTGCTGTGTTTTAGGTTGTACTGAAGACCATGCGTTTCCATGTTTATTGTTACAGAGTATCCAGTAGAAAGGTTCATGTTGGGGCCTGTCTCCAACCGGCAGTTGTATTTGGGGATGAGAGTTCCTAGGTAGTTTAGGAGATGGGAGATAATCACAGGAAGTAGGTTACGGGGCCAGGTCCTCAGGGATATCTGGTCCTAGACCTTTCCTATCTTTCTCTTCTTAATCTTGATGAGATGAAGATCCTGTGCCCACGTGTTCCCACAGCCATTATTTTCTGCCATGAAGACAGAGACTGAAGCCTCTGAAGACCTGAATCAACATGAATCTTTCCTTTCTTGGGGTGTTTCCTCTGGTGCCTTTGTCACAGCTACAGAATACTCACTGTCACCTGTACCCTGCATTAAAACACTAAAACACCCTTTCTTCCAAGTATAGGATTTAGTTGATTATTGGACCACTTTATTGCCAAGTACTAATTTTAAGTCTACAGGGCTCTGATAGACATCCTAGGAGAGTAATCCATTTCCTGTTGATAAATAAAAAAAATACTATGTGTAGATAAATAGGTTCGTATCTATTTGTACCTATTTCTTTTCTTCAGAATTTTCCATGGACTTAATATTTCTCATGGGTTGAAAAAAATGTAGCAGTAACAACCCTTCCTAGATTTGCATGATTACAGAAAACTGTTGAAGGACCACCTTATTCAGTGAGGCTGCACTGAGGACTCTTTGCATTCAACTACTAAAACTATTGATAGGTCATGAAAAATAATTTTATTAAGTTTTCAAGACAATATATTCTCATTTTCAATCTCAGTCTCTAAGTGGGAAAGTCTTGATCATTGGAGAAGGACCAAGTAAGCCTTTATAAAGGATATAAAGGATGTGATAAAGTGAATGGTTACTTTGACGACACGGCATTACTCACCTCAAACTTAGGAATGTTTGTCAGGATAAGCACTGCAGATAATATACTAAGTGTGCTTAAGAAAAACTACTCCTGGACAGTCTTTTAAAAATAATTAGAAGAAGGCCAGCTGGGTGTGGAAATGGCTGAGCTTTTCTCTTTAGTTGCTCTGAGGTTCCATATCATGACAAAATCAGTCATCCATTGAGTTTGCTGGAACTGCTGTCTGCCTAGGCTGGTATTAGTGATTGTAGCAACCCCATGTCCAACACGCAGTTCATCACAGGCTCTGAAGAACAGGCAGCCGACTCGACAATGGTGGTGAAAACAAACTCTGAGAAGACTAATCTGTAAAACTGGCAGAGGTCAGGCTAGAGTAAGACTTTACACATACACTTACACACACACACACACACACACACACACACACACACACACTCACACACACACCATGACCATCTTAAGATACACATCCTGTCTGGTGAAAGGCTATCACATTTGCTCAGCCTTGCATTTACTAAAAATAGATCTTTCTTAAGTTCCTAGTTATGTAATGTCCATGACTGCCACCCGTATTGAGCTATAGCTGTGGTAGTAACACATACTTGGCTTCTTCAAGTTACCCAGTTGCTATGTATGGACATGTGGAATATATTCACTTTATAGAAAGCAAGACTCGGGACCTGGAAAGAATTTGAAGATGTTTGCTTTGTTACATCCATGTAGAACGTTTCAAAAAGTGCTTCCAACTCTTTGTTCTCTGCCACCTGTATCAGTTGCCTTCTTCTTCACAACAAAAAGATCTCTTGCATTGGCCAATAATGTAACTGGAAAAAAAACCCTGTGGTATCCATAAGGGCCATCTAGAAAAAAGCCAACAAAGTGGACTGTATCAGTATTCCAAAATTCCACTGGAAGTTTGGGGTATTTTAACTTGCATCCATTAAAGGAACTTTAGAGAGCTTTAATTTTGACAGGGATCTCAATGCTTTGCGACATTCTTAGAAGTTCGGCTGGGCATTTGGTGCAGGGGAGGAGGCAAAATCAATTACAGGCAATTTGACTATATTTTTATTCAAGTAAAACAGAAATTTTGAGTAACACTGAAATCTACTGACACACGGTCATAAATCGAGCAGGCTAAGCCATGCTGGTTTTCATTTTACTTCCATTTAATTTTCTAATTAATCTCAGAAAACATTAATTAATTTTGTCTTTTTCACAGGCAGTCTGGCACCCTTGGGCCTGAAACATCGCAAATATTGCTGGCCTCAAGCACTGGTAATCAAAATTTCTAATTCATTTGAGCAATCCAGTTTCTTGCTCCTCATTTCTCTCCCTGGTATATACATTTAACATTCCTTTAACCCTTTGGTTTTGGATGATTTTTTTTTAGTCTTAGAGATAGAAACAAGGGAGTCACGTATGCTAGGCAAGCATTCTACTTCTTAGCTTTGTCTACAGCCTTCTTTATTTCTATTGTTGTATCTGGGTCTCATTTTAAGTTTATCCTTTTGAGCTTCCTGAGTAGCACAGGTTGGCCTCAAGTTTGTGATCCTTCTGTTTCAGCTTCCTGTGTAGCTCGATGACAGGCATGCAACATCTTACTCACTTTTGGCCTGAGATTTCCCCTGGATGCAGGACTAAAATAGATATCTCAGGTTACAGGGAAATGACAAAAGAGAAATGATAAGGGTTGAACTTTTGGTATGGTGACATTTGAGCTCTTTTCTGGTAAAGTACTTACCTAAGTTCCAAAAGAATTCAAATGTAGTCATACTCTGCTCTCCACCCAGACATCCACAAGGACAGCCTATTTGACTTGTCATACAATTTTTACAAGGTTAAATCACAATGAAATAAGCATTTAGAAATATGGATACTATTAAAAACTAAAATGTTAGAATTTGGTGTTTCCCTCACATCTTTCTTTTTATCATCAAAAGAACATGCATCTCATGGGCCCACGATCTGTCAAAAATAGTAGATAAATAAACAGTGGACTAAAGATGATTTTATTGAGCCAACTGACCCGTTTTGGAAGCAAGGAGAGATGAGCACATAAGGTAATGATAACCAACAGTAGAGAGTGCAGGGAATGAAGGGTTACAGACATGCCCCTTCAAAATGTGTAGATCTGAGACTGCAGCGAAGGCTTGGAGCTTAAGATCACTCGCTGCATTTTCGGAGGACCTGGGCTTGGTTCTTAGCACACACAATGGCTCACAAACATCAGCAATTCAAATTCTAGAGAATCCCAACCCAGTTCCTGTCTCTGAAGACCCTAAATATGCATTCTGCATATTCATACATTCAGGGAAAACACTCATACATATAAAATAAAATGTAAAAATTTTAAAAAAAGTGTGCTGAATGAGTATGTTCATTATTTCATAATAAGTCATAGCTACTAGAGGAACTGCAATCTCATAAAGGACTGTTCAGCCTGGCATTTCTACACTCAGCAAGCCTTGGAGATTATTTAGGAAGGCTGGACATGCCTTTGGTCACCAAAGACAGATGACTACCATTTAAAATCTCTGTATAATCTTTTGATAAACAGGCTGTCATGATATAAAAGAAAGTAAATTTATGAAATTTTAATGCAGCTTAAATTTTGGACATGAGTTATTATTTATTCCGAAATCGTGAAGATTCCTCTAAATCATTTCTTAGAATTTTATACATGTGCCTTTGAATGTAAACTGTTAATTAACCTGTTTTCAGTTTTGATGTGGGCTGAAGGTGAGAATCCTAATTCACTTTTCCCCATAAGAACAACCCAATTGCAAGTTCCCAAATTAGTTTGCCATGGTTTCAAAGATATTGACAGAAGACACAGGATTACTGGATTAGTGTCAAATGACACCTTTTATGTCATAGCAACACAAGCAGACAGGATACTATGACTTTTGTGCAGGTCCTCTAAGCTTCAGTTTTTACAGGGTGGGTCAAATTCAGAAGCCCAGGTGACATAGACACACAGTGGGTTGTGTAACTGGAGCTGGTCCTGAAGATTAAGGAATCTGAACATTTTATATTGGGCTGCAGGCTTATCTAAATTGTTCCTCATAGACAGCTGTTGGTATGTTGAATAATAAAAAGATCTGCACTTTGGAAGAGGGACTATCTTCCCTCTTCCAGGCAGTGGCAAGGCAAGAATAACTGAAGTGACAGTAAGGGAGTTTTTAATTAAATTATATTTATTTATCTATTTATAATTTTATTTATTTTAATTTTAATTAATTTATTAATTTTAATTAAAATATAATTATATGACTTCTGCTTTTCTCCCTCCATCCCCATCCATGTTCCCCCAAATTAACAACCTTTTTTCCTTTGATTCATATAATTCATAAATACAACCTGCTGAGTCCATTTTTGTTGTTTGTGTGTATATATAGTTTCATGACTCACCAGTTCGTACTGGGTGACCAGTCATGGAGGGAGCTCATGACTGGGGGAATCTAATTCTCTGTCTCTTGGCAGTGATTAGTTGCTTTCAAGTTCTTTGTCTAGGTGTGGGACCCCATGAGATATTTCCCCCCTTTGGTGTTTGTATGTCTATGTACTGATTTCTAAGAGAGGCCATCCCACAACAGGATTCCTAGTATTTTTGCTCTTTCAGTCAATACTGCTATTCCTTCTACTGAGACATAGATCCAGGAGCTGTACTGCTGATGTATCTGTTGTGGCTCTCTACAATCTATTGATCTTTGCATTGTGCCCAGTTGTGGTTTTCTGTTGCAGTCTCCATTTGCTGTGATGAGGGGCAAGAGATACAATTATCTGGGAGGATAAAGATAAGATTCAGGGTATACTTAAGGAATTACACTGGGCTAGCATTAGTAGATTTTCTTTCTAAGATCCCTGACTTTACTAGCCTGATTGTAGTTGCCTAGGTTTTCATTACCAGGCATGATTTCCCTCCTGTTGAGTGGATCTTAAGACCACATACACAGCAATTGGTTACTAAAAATATTTGAGCATCTCCATTACATGTTTACAGATATTGTGTCTTGCTGGTCATTCTTGTGGTTCATAGGTTTCACAGCTTGGTATGACTATTAATTGATTCCTTCTCTTGGGAGCTTATGTATCACCTCCTGGTAATGGGAGCTAGACTACAGGAAAGAGGCTTTCAGGTTATATCCAGCTTGAATCATCTGAGTCCTGCATCTAATGTATACAATATCCACAGCCACAGGGTCTTACCTTCAACCCCTGAGAGGCAACCAAGGATGACAGTAAGAACCTATGTTGTTTTTGAAGTCACTTGGACTCACCTGACCAATCACCTGAAGGGAAGCTTTTAGTGTCTCGTACATGGTACATGGATTTTTATTAGTCTATGACTCTTGTGATGGGTATTGTAACCCTGAGAAGTATAATGTGTGTGTGTATGTGTGTGTGTGTGTGTGTGTGTGTGTGTGTGTGTGTGT
>CABHPQ010132710.1:0-26777 GCA_902168405.1 Peromyscus aztecus | reverse complement strand
GTGTGTGTGTGTGTGTGTGTGTGTGTGTGTGTGTGTGTGTGTGTGTGAAAGACTGAGAGGAAGAAAAGTGGATAGAGGGAAAGAGATGAAGAAACAGGAAAGAGAGAAGAAAAAGAGGGAGAAAAGGAGAAGGGGAAGGAAAAGGGAGAGGAGAGAGGGGGCAAGGAGAAGATCTGACTCACATGTTAATGTAAACTAGAAAGTCTAAAAGAACTCAAGTTACCTGGCAGGTTGAACAGAAGGAGGCAGAGATGAGCCAATTCTATTGTTCAAATCCAAGTCCTGCCTTGTGGCAGACTCTCTTCTTGCAGGAGAATGGCAGTTTATATTTTGTTAAGAGAATGACAATTTCTGTTTTGTTAAGAGAATGACAGTTTCTGTTTTGTTAAGGTCTCCAACTGATTAACTGAAGACATGACAATCTGCTTTGGTCAGTGTCTCTTCTAACTTCTAAATAGGAGCTGAGGATTTGAACTCAGGTCCTAAAGATTGCATAACAAAAGCTCTTACTCCTTGAGTCATATGGCCAGCCTACAAGGTATTACCACAGAACAGACATAATGTCAAGTCTTCAAAGGGCCATTCCAGTGGTTTATCATGACTCATATATGGTAATGGAAAGGCTTCTGAAGACCTAGACCAATCACTGCTCCTCATTTACTGTGAAGTTCCAGGCTCAAGTATAATGTGAAGTGCAAACCACTCTTGTGGTTCTCTTTGGAAAATTTTTTTAATATTTATTTATTGTGTTTAATGTTTGTGAGTGCTTACTCCACGTGCATGCTGGGTGCCTTCTGAAGTCATTATGGTATCAGATTCCCTGGACTTCCAGTTACAGTTGGTTGTAAGCTGCCATAAGGGTTCTGGGAACAGAATCTCGGTTCTCTGCAAGAGTAGGAAATGCACCAAACTTAACTGTTGATCCATCTCAAATATATTTTCCCCTGAATATCATTATTTGTTTGTTTGTTCTATTTTTGTTGTTTCAGCAAATATCTCCAGGTTCTGTAACTCAACAGTAATGTATGTGCATAGGAAGGTCAAAATCCTGGTTTTGACCCAATGAATAAAAAACCAAAATAATCTTCCTAAAGTAGAGGTCAAGGAAGAATTCAAATATTATTCCATGTTTAGCTTCTCTCATTCTTCTACAAGCCTCCTAAGCAGACACTTAAGACTCTTAAGAAATATCATTTATTTGAGTTTGGAGGGAGTGATCTCAATATTTCATTATATTTCACAGGTACCTACTCACAGTATAACAAGCCATAAGTAACACAACTCCTTCAAGGCAGATGTCTTTTCTGAGGAGGGGCCTTACCAACCCTGTGCTCATTCTATTAAGTCCTCTGAAAACTTCATCTGAACCACTATGTCCTCCATTAAAATCCCTCTTCATAGATATTCAAGCCTTAGAATCTAAAATCTATGTTTATGACGCTGGTTGGTCCTTGAAGAAACAAGATTTCCTTTTTTTAAAAATTATTATGATTATGATGATGATTGCCATCATCATCACCATCAATCATTATTATATGTGAAATGTACCACAGCATCTTACAGTACTTGTTTGAGTCAATAGTTAGGAATTTAAAAGATCCATTTGTGAAAAACATAGATATGTTAAGGAGCAAAGCCTAATTTGGGACCACTGGTACCGCATAGTTGGGTTTGTCTGGTTAATTAAACACTACAATTAAAGCACAACCTCAAAATCCAATATTGGTCTCTAGGAAAATTACAATAGCTTTCACAATAATTAATGATCTGAACCAGAGACATAGGTTTCTGAGCAAATTCCCCAGGCTTAAAGTGACAAAGTCCTAGAGTGAGAAATGACAGAACCCTCAATTTTTACGTAAAATTAAGCCATCATCTATCCATTATTCTTAATGGTCGAATACATTATCCTCACAGAGGAAACAAAATCTATTTTCCAATCATTATTACTCTATTCTCTAGCATTAATTATGAATCTATGCCTTTGAAATCTATAGCTTGTTTTTAATAGTGATAGGTCTAGATTATCCTCATCTTAAGACTCCAAAGAATGAAATTTTTCAATTAAGGTCAAACACTTAAGTTATAACTATAATACTTTTTAAAAAGATGTATAGTTTACCTATGTACAATAAAAATGCATGTTAATTTTTCAGATATTTATTTTGATGGCATTTTGTAGCAATTCATATTATATTTGTGTAGCACTTTATAATTCTCAAATTATTTTATGGGATGCCTCTTGAAATAAGGTAATGATGGATATCATATAGTATTTTCCTATGCTTATATTCAAAGTTAATCTAACACAGATAAAAAATGTATTTCTGGCACTTCTGACGCATATGTTTTGATTGAAAATGTGCTAATGACAGAGGAATTTGTTTAAAGTTGGTACCAAGCTTAAATATCTAAGATTTAAAATTCCAATATATATTATTTCCAAATAAAATAATATATATCCTACTGTTTGGAAACTTCTACATGTTTTTATTTATGAATCAATTATGAAAGATCTTTATAAAAATGTTTGTATATAAAATTGTCATTTCACTTGTTACTTACTGAAATATGAGCTATTCCCACTCCTTTTCTGGACAGAAATTCTGGATAAATTACAAAAAAAGAAAAGAAAAGGAAGACAGTACGTGGCCTTACCTTTAGCTAGTGTGCTCAAAAAAAATAGCTATTTGAAATTGATTTTTGACTGGGAAATGTTTGTATGAAGATTATTATTAAGACCAACTGGTTACAATAAAAGGTAAATTCCTGTAAGTGGTTTCATTTTTCTGAGTAGAAATTAGGTTAATAGTATTTGTCTCTGAAAACATTGTAACAAGAAAAATGTGAGTGGTCCTCAATCTTATTTCAGTGGCAAAATAAAAAAAAAAGAAGGATTTGGATGAAATAACCTATCTGAGCTAAATAAAATCACTTTGAAAACAGTATTCACCCTTTTAGAATTAATATTGCTTAAATTGATATACCATATCATCAGAGTACTAGAAAATGATACATTGACTGACCTTCTTGTTTATTTATTTAATATCCTCTTCAACAAACTCGTATTATAAAGACTCCTTAGCATTTGGTACCGGTGTTGTTTCTCATAGGCCATCCAAAGCTTTGAAATTTTGAAGAACCATTTGTATTTATTTCTCTTATGGATAAAACAGGAAATAAAACCAGTCATCTTGTAGAAGAATGGGATTTCAGTTGTGTCTGGAAAAAGGTAGGACTCACCAAGTGTCTGCAAGGGGCTGGGACTCACAGTATGTCTGGAAAGGAGTAAGACTCATCATGTATCTGAAAGGGGTGGGATTTCTGGTGAGTCTGAAAGTGGGTGAGATTCCTAGTGTTTCAGAAAAGGAGTAGTATTCCTGGTATGTCTGGACACGCAGTTTGTGATGTGGTGGAATATCTCATTTCAGATTGATTACCTGATACCTAGGTTCTCCAGGAAAAGAGGATGACAGAAATCAAAAAGGAACTGTGCTACCCAAGCACATCTGGAGGCTACTGTGAACTTCTAGCTGTAACCTGCCTTTAGAAATGTGACATCAAAGTGAGATATTTAGCAATAGATTCAGTTTTCAAGATGAAGCACAAACATTAAGTAAGTTTGAGTCTGAAAGACATTTTGCTCTTAACTTTAAATCACTGACAGATTAAGTTACATAAAAATATTACACTAAATTTTGTGGAATTTCCATGTTAAGAGTCAAACTGGTTACATATCAATACTTTCATATGTAAACACAATAATTCTGATAAGTGTAGGATGTGCAGAAATAAATAAGACATAATTTTGTTGCTTAAACTTTTGATCCTGTGAGTAAAGAGGCACATGTAAAAATGAGTGGTTTATATAATCAAAAACATTTCAAGGTGGGAGCAAAAAACATGGTGGAGTGTGCTCTATGAGAAGAGAGAAGCACTGTAAAATGTACTTAAGCAGGAAAATATACAGTTCCAAGAAGAAAATTATCCTGGTGTAGGTAATAACTAAAAGAAAAGAGGCAAAAGTCTAAAAAAATCAATGTAGATGGATCATAATCACTCTTAAAATCATGTAACTAGTATTGAAATCTACACTATAAGGAACAATAAAGATTGTAAAAACACAGTTAAAATGTCACATAAACTACCATGAAATAAGAAAACTGCTTGTGATGCAGATCTTGAACAAACAATAAAAGACAAGGAATAAAAATAATTTGAAGGGATAATATTATGGACAAAAGAACATAAAAAGCCAATAAGTAAAAGAGTATGTTACATGTTGAAGATAGAGCAAATATGTTAGATTACATTTATTAAAAGATGACCAGTTAGACAGGTGTATTTTGTGATTTTGGTGTTAAATGAATCAATGATTATATCTAACTCTGGTTGAAGGGTTGCAAAGAAGTAGAATCTCATAACATTGTAATTGGGGAAAAACAAAAACTTCATTAGAAGATCAGCTCCTATTGAGTTTAGGAGACAAGGCTCCTATTGCTGTAAAGAGGCACCATGACTATAGCACCTCTTATAGGAAGGTGTTTAGTTTGGGCATGCTTACAGGCTCAGAAGTTTAGTCCATCATCTTGGTGGCATACAGGCAGATACCATGCTAGAGAGGTAGCTGAGAACTCTACATCTGGATTGATAGGCAGCACAAAGAGAGAGTGACAGCACTTGAAACCTCAAAGCCCACCCATAGTGACACACTTCCTCCAACAAGGTCACACCTACTCCAACGAGGCTACACCTGCTCCAAAAAGGCCATACCTCTTAATTGTGCCACTCCCTATTGGAGTGAGTCTATGGGGGTAGAAGATAAGTCCCTTTACACTATCTAAAAGCAAAACTCCTTCAAGCAAAGTGTGAGGAGATGTGTACATGCTTTCTGAACCTTTTCTTTGACCCCAAACTTTAAGTCTCAATTTTATTACAAAAGCTCATGATTATGAATTCAAGTGAAACTTGGACACATTAAATTTGAAATGTCTTTCTTTATCTGTTTAACATTCTTTTAAAATCTTCACCATCATGATTCTTTTCTGAAGGAGATTACCAACAGTATTAGCTAGATATCACTGACATTTACAGGAGAAAATCTCATACAAAATCATATTCATGCCTTCTAGGAACAAAGTTTTCCAAAAATGGGACATTTAAGTTACTTTTTTTTCATGTTTCTGAGACAGAGTCTCAAGATCCCTGACTAGCTTTGAACTACTTACTATGTAGTTAGCTCAAACCACTGATCTTCCTACCTCCAATTCCTTATTGCTGGGATGACAAGCATTCACCACCTAACTAATACTAATGACTGTTACAGTTCCATCTTTATCATTTTTTTCCATAAGCTCAGCAAGCCTCATGATCAAGACCCTTCAGTTCAATCAATCCATGGCTTTGTGGTTTCAAGTCCAGCCCCCTTTGCAACCAGTTCTTTCAGAATAGTCTGTAAGGTAATGACCAGTAGATACTAGAAAGCAAGACTTGTTCTTATTTAAAAGCATAGCCTGTCTCTACTGAAAAGCCATCAAGTATCTGTAATCATCAATGAGTGATTATTCTTGTAACTTGTCAGCCTCCTTTATCTAGCATATCCTTCTCCTGGTCCTAGCAGTACCTGAAAACCTTTGTACTGCATTTTTCTCCAGTGCTCTTTCTATTAACGTGTTTTAATGTTAGAGTGAGAAAAGTAATGTAATGTCTCCACCTATCTAGGATTTGTGACTTTTCTGTACAATTGGAATTGCCTCAGTTTCCAAGACAGTCCCCCTACTCCTACTTTAAGCAAGTTCACACTTGCCTTTCCCTCTTCATTATTTCTCTTACTCAACTACTCAATTCACATTCTCAGGTTTAAAGAAGTTACTCATTATTGCTGGGTCCTATCAGCTCCCTCTGGGGAGAAGGGGAGAAGATGTGGCTTCAACAGCACAGACACTGCAGGCAGGTAAAAGGAAAACAGCAGACTCATTTATTCCACAATGGGGAGAGATTATATACCCTCCTCCTAGCACCAAAGCTACATCCTGATCCAGTGACATTGCATGGTCACCCATTATTGGCTAAGCATGACCAGGACTTCTGACAGTGCCTGTTGCTAGGCTCTCAGGCAGACTCCAGGTTGGCTCATCTCTTGACCATACATAACTTCCTACATATCCACCCCTATTTATTTATTACATGAGTACTCAGTGGAAGCCAGAGCTCTTTGCTCAGGCCTTGTTGACCCTGCCTCATGAGGACTCAGCAACTTGACTGTGCCTTCTTAGGTTGGCTTGCCTAACAAGCTCTTACTCATCATTGACTACCAGCCCTTGAAGAATATCCATTCCTAGAGAGCTGCCCAGGGGGAGAAGATTAGGCAGTAGCCTTTTGAATTTCAGAGAACCGGGAATGCATAACCTCCTGTGGAAGGCTATGAACAGGATGTCTATGAGCCATTAAAACCGGAAGGGTTGCTTTAGTCATTGCCTGATGCTGTTGGACTGCCCAATGCTGTCGGACATGCTGCAGAAGGCATATAAAGAGAATAAGGATTAACAGAATCACCCTGCCAATCAAAACATATGTGAGCATACAGGAGGGATCAAACAGCCTTTTAAAGTTGTCCTAGATCTTAGTTAAAAAAAAATCTGTCTCCAATTACATTGTCAGGACCCTGGTCATATTGAGACAGGGTATTTATGCCCAGAGTAGAATGGAGTAATTAAGGGGATGAGGCAAATTGCCTGGAAGTGTGGATCACAGACCAGTAGGGACATATCTCTTACTAATTCTATTTCTTAGTCATTGGACAAGAGAAAGAAAAAAAAGGGGAGGTAAAGCAAAGGACTTTCTCCACAGAGCAGGCACCCTCCAATCTTTTGGTGGTCAGCATCAGGTCCATAAAGGGCAGGCCAAGGAAAGAGTTGGTGGTAAACATCACAGGGGAAACAGGGGAGTTAATTGCCACTGGCAATAGAATGGGAGTCAAGGGAACCAGAACTCATAGATCTTCTGCTTTTGAGGGAATAAAAGGGGCAATGGTGGTGAGTATGTACATTACCCATCCATGGCCAATTCTTCTTTGATGGAGGTGAGCTGGTCCATGGATGGACAAACTGGTCACTGATGGGACCCATATTGGCATAGTTGCACTCTGAGGAAAAATGCAAGCATACCCTCTCCAATGGGTCAGCAGGAGGGCTAACGGCTGCCAATCGAGGAAGATAGGGTCTTTCTATCTTACTAGGGGTAGAGGTGTGCCCTGGGGAAGGAAAACCTTATATGTGGGACTGAGTTCCTCCTCATCAAAGATGAGAAAATTTATATGGAAAGGACTTCAGTTAGGGTCAAATGGGGGTCTCTTTTGACTCTGGCAAAATGGTCTTGGCCAACAGTTCTTTAAGAGTTCTGTTGGTTCTTTACATGATGGTTCATCCCTGAGGATTATAGGGGTTGCCAGTTGTATGAGAGGTCTTCCAGGATCCCAGGAAGTCATTAAACTGTTGAGATGCATAGGCAGGGCATTGTCAGTCTTCATAGTTAAAGGCACCCCCATGACCAACTTGGCCAATTTAAGGGCCTTAATAGCATAACAACATTCTCCCTAGAACGGGCAAGGCCATACACAAAGGAGCACATATCCAGTATCACATGAACATATCTAAGATTACCAAAAGGAATATAATGGGTAACATCCATTAAGTCAGGGGAGTTGACCCCTGCACGTTGAAATGGCACCAAAGGGGCAAGAGGAGCTCAGTTGGCACACAACAGAAACAAATGTTTGTACTGGAAAATTGGCAGCTTGAGGAGAAGCCTATGCAGGTTCTGTGGAGACAGGTGAAATTGCTGGTGAAGAGCCCTGGCTTGTTTTAGGAGGTCTATACTAGCTGTTAATATGATGGTATCTGTAACCTCATTTCCTTGGACCAATATTTCTGGTAACTTGGAGTGGGATATAGTATGTGGTAGGCTCAGTCGTCTGATTTAAGGCATTTTACATGAGCAGCATAGTGCTGACAATGGGAATCAGTGAGTCTTTTTGACTTGAGAAAAGGCCAGCACAAAAACTGCCTATACAGTCTACTGGCTGTCAAAAAAATATTAATTGGTTTGGTCTAGCACTCTGCTAGAACCTTCAGGAGGGCCTGGAGCCCAACTGAATGGAACCAGGGTTAGGGATAACATATATAACATCTTTGAAGCCAGGATGCAGGATAAGGACACCATATCTGTTTTATTGGAACCTGAAAAGTCCAGGGTGGTGTAAGGGGTAGGAGTGGAGGAGGGCTGTATTTGTATTGGAAGTGGAAGCTCTGCCAAGATCTCGGTTTTGGCAAATGATTGTCAGTAATTCCTGTGAATCCTGCAACCACTTCCTGGAATGAGATAGAATCCTCCCAGAGGGACTGGGTGCTCTTTAGAGAAAAGGGGAAGACAAGCTTATCTGGCTCTCATCCATATGTTCATGCCAGCATTCATGCCTTAAGGCCAAGTAGGAAGGACTGGTCAAACTTAGAGATGACCTTGTGCAGGTCACCATGTGCTTGGTGTATCCATAGAAGGGGCCCAGATTGCTATAATACTCCCCCAAACCCCCTGGGTGTTCAGAGGACCATTGCCAATAAAGGCCTTTGGGGATTATGGCATTGCAGACTGGAGGTGGCTAGAATGGCCAAAACATTTTGTAACAAATCTTTAGCTTCTTGGGTAAGCCTAACCTTAGTGGAGCCCTCCAACAATGAAAAGAGATGTCTCATCTCTTGGTCAGGGATGGGCAGAAAGGGTTTTTAAGCCATTTAACCATGCCACATAATGGTTGTAATTCTGAGAGTGAGTACAATTCCTTCATTTCCAATCCAAAGGAAAGTGGGTGGACCTGTTTAGCAATGGAAAAGCCTAAAAAGGGGGTGGGGAAGTACCATTTGAACCTTATCTGATGCCACCATAAGATGTAATGATATGAGATCTTTTAACATTCTTTCAGCAGTCCTTTGCAGATAGACTGCATCCAGATGTGCCACAAGTAGATCATCCATGTAATGGATTAAGAGAATATCCTTGCAAATATTTACCAAGGCCTAAGAAACATATAACTGGAAGACTGTGGGGCTATTCTTCATTCCTTGTGGCACCAGGGGAATTTGAAAAAGCAATCCATAATATCTAAAACTAAAATATAATAAGATGACGGAACAGTGATAGGGTAGGGGAGAGCTGGTGGTGTGGACCTCATTTTTTCCATTTAATAATTAACTGCATGAAGATACTGCAGGAGGTGGTATCATCTTGATCTCTTGGGATTAACAAATATGGGGGTATTATGTTTACTTGTGGTCGGTTCTATGTACCTCATCTTTAACTGTTCTGAAATTAATTCCTTTAGGATTGACAGCTTGGGTTCAATTATAGACCACTGTTCCATCCAGATGTCTTGATTTGAGAGCCATGTCAATGGAATGGGGCTAGAAGGCTCAAACATGGTGGATTTCTGAGGGACAGTAGCCCTTATAATTGGATGTGAGACTCAGGCATAGGATCGCAGTTTGCCAACCCTGTCTTTTCATGGATCTGAAGGTCATCAAAGAATGCTCTATTGTCAGTAGTTATAATATCACACATATCCTCCAAGATGTCTCTGCCCCAGAGGTTTCTTGGTACTGTAGGAACAATAGGGTGAATGGCTCCCTTGTTGCCATCAAGGTCTTTCCAATGGACTGGATGGGTTGTAATTTTTGAATCTTGTTGGCCTCCTACTCCACTGATGGGAGGACAAGGTCTAAATTTCCAATGGGGGAAGTGGAGCATCTCCATTTCTGTTAATTTGGTGATGTCTGCACCCATGTCCACCAAGCCTTTAACAGCTTGTCCATCAAGATAGATGGCCAAAATTGGGGAGTGTAGAAAAATGGGCAGTGTTGCCGGGCGTTGGTGGCGCACGCCTTTAATCCCAGCACTCAGGAGGCAGAGGTAGGTGGATCTCTGTGAGTTCGAGGCCAGCCTGGGCTACCAAGTGAGCTCCAGGAAAGGCGCAAAGCTACACAGAGAAACCCTGTCTCGAAAAACCAAAAAAAAAAAAAATGGGCAGTGTCTAGTAGATTTTTGGATTACCAGAGCCTTCTCTTACTGGTGGAGCTGAGGAGCACACCGCCTGGAGTTTAAAGGGTTTGATCCTTTGGCAGGCTGTTATCTGCAATCCTTTGCCAATGAAATCCCTTATTGTATCAGGGGTATTGGGTCCTAAGCTTTGCTCAGGGCAGTCACACTGCAAATGGCCTGGTTTGCTACATCCCCAGCAAGATCTGTCTACTTGGGGGCCCTTGAGTATGTCAATGGCACAATGTCCACAAGGAGGGCATCCAGGGAAGTAGTGAGGGCAGCAATGGAACCATTATTGGGGTCAAGATCTCTTGTGGCCAGGACACACTTGTGAATGCCCTCACTACAGACCAATGTAACCTCACTGCGGGTGGGTGCATTAAGCCATTCCTAAACTAATTGTTTGATTAACATTCCCCTAGTGGGGCCTGAGTCTACTCTCCACTGCCTCATTGACACATTCAAGAAAATCAGTAAATGTTCCCCTGGCTGTTATAAGATTGCAGAAGTAAGCTGAAGGATCGTGCAGGGTGCACGCATGCCTTAAGATCTTTGAAGGCCAGGTCAGAAACCTGTTTATAGTAGGCTTGATGGCCAATCTGTGCCTGATGGATGGAATGAACAAAGTTACCTAGTCCAGTGAGCATGTCAGGGGTCACTGGAATGTTAATTAAGAGGTTCGTTCATACTTGTGCTTCTGCTTGAGTATTGTAAGCTGATTTCCAGCTAAGAAAGGTGGCCGGCTCCAGCACAGCTTTGAGCAGACTATACCAATCAAAGTAAGTCTGTAATTGCATTGTCCATTGAGTGAGGACTTGTTTGAAGTAAGGTGAATCCAGGCCAGACTCATTAACCACCTTCTGGAAAAGGGAGAGTTCAGTTATGGAGGTGGAAATCCAGGGCTGGTTAGCGGCATTTTGTCCCAGGTTGATTGGGAAGGCTTCCACCAGCCTTTGAGGCCTGAGATGGGGTGTGGGGGGACTGCAGTGGCTGGAAGGCATACCACAGTGGGAGGGGATTTCCACCTTCAGTGGCAGGTGGACATTGAGGCACTTCACTCCTGGGGTACCACGGCAGAGGTGTAGCCTCCCGCAACAGGAGTGGGGCTGACAGGGAAGCAGTACATATGATCTTAACTGTAGCCATGATTTCCTCAGCAGGTTTCACAGGGCCTGAACTGTGTGCCTTCTCCTCATCAGGTACCATAGAGTGATCAGACATAGAAGAGCTGGAGGTGATGGAGAGGTTACCCATTTTATAGGGGGAGGCAGCAGGTGAGCAACAGTCAGAGAGAGGATTGCAGTCAACAGGGGTGGAAAATTGTGTCAGACCATTTATGTTTTATGCTAAGTGGGGGACTTCTGTGGTTTCTTAAGCCATATGCCCACATGGTGTCTCTGGATGAGGGATGGCATTTGGGAGCTGAGCCTTGGTTCCGCTTCCTGGGGGGTCAGCTCTTATGTGGAGGTACCAGGTGAACTGAAACAGAAAAAAAATGTGCATTCCTAACTGGACAGGCAGGCAAACGTGACAGACAACACAGAAGAAGGAAAGAAAAAGGGGTCCCAATGCTTACCTGCTGAAAGGACCAAAAGACACACAACATTGAGGGGTCTTCTCACTGAAACACACCATCTTGGGGGCTCTGTCCAACGCCCCCAAGTAGGGGTAGGGAGATGACCAGAACCTGTTTGGACACCAGATGTTGCTGTGTCCTAATGGCTCCCTGGGGGAAGGATTGAGAAAAGTGCAGCATCAACAGCACAGACACTGAGAGTTAGGTAAAAGGTAAACAGCAGACTCATTTATTCAGCAATGGGGAGAACCTTATATACTCTCCTCCCAGCACCCATGCCTTGTCCCAATCCAGTGACATTGTGTGGTCACCCCTTATTGGTTAGGCATGGTCAGGACCTCTGACAGTGCCTATTGTAGGCCCTCAGGCAGACTCCAGGTTGGCTCATCGCTCAGCCTTGTAGGCCTTATCTTCTTACAACTCATTTATTTTTATTATTTATTTTAAGAACTTAATGGCTTTTGGACAAGTTTAATATTCATATGATCCGAGTTTTATATGCAGTAACATTTGCTGCATATGACTTAATTTTCTTCAATTTTTTCTGTTTTTGAGATTATAATTACCATCATTTCACCCTATGTTATCCACTCTCCAAATCTTTTCCAAATTCTTTGTGTCATTTTTTCATTGTTATTGAATATGTACATACCTGCATATCCCTAAATATAACCTGCTCAGTCTGTATATTATTATTTGCATGTATGTTTTCAAGGCTGACTACTTGATATTAAATGACCAACTTGTCTCTTCTTCCCTAAGGAAGACTGTTTCTCCCACTTTTAGCATTTCTTAGTTGCCTGCAGTTTTTGTTTGCTTGTTTGTTTATTTTTCTTTTATTGCAGTGTGTGTGTGTGTGTGTGTGTGTGTGTGTGTGTGTGTGTGTGTGTGTAGGGTTGAGTCCTCATGTGCTTTTTCCTTTCTACTTTAGCATGTCTATTGTTGTCCTTATCAGTGTATCTTCTGACATTACTAGGATACTTAATGTTTTAAGTGGCAACCAATCACTATGTCTAAAAATGAAATAATGTAGTCTGATAGGATTGTCTTGAAAGCTGTCATGTGATCGACTGAAAATGACTGGGAATGAATGCATAAAAGTCATAGTTCTGAGATAAGTATTTGAAACAGTTTAGATATGAAGATTAAGCTTATTCCACAACCTTCTCAATATTTCTTGTTCAAATGTGCAAAATATAAAAAGTAGTGTGGCTTTTATACAGAACCTTGGTAATTTTCACACACACACACTCCACACACTAGCAATGGACACTTACTTCTCTGTCAAGGTTGAATGGAGAATAATCTTTGTGACCTTTTCTTGGGATTAAAATGAAGTCACATATTAGATAATGTTCAGTTTTAATAAAGGCACAGTTATTAAAGAACCACAATCAACATCAAGAATAAATATTTAAATTATGTGAGTTAATTTGCCAGTCAATTTTATTACTGCTCCTTTGCTATGTGAATGCACATTTTTTGAACTTGGTTTTCATTTCTTCATCTTTAAATGAGAAGGTTGACTTGTCTCTTTTCTCATTTGGAGATTAGTAACATTGACATTTTATGACAGAGTGTGTGAGGAGAATCATTCTTAGCATTCCTTTATAGAATAATAATGGATTGTGTTAATTTTCTTCAATATCAAGAATTTTTTAAAAGAAGACTTGAAGCATAAATACTTGGCTATGTCTTCTGGATGAGGGAAGTTTTCCAGTGTGGGTATGTATTCTGTATATACAAACAAGAAAAGTCATGTTATTAACTTTTAACTAGACTCAACAAAAAACTATAGTGGAGCCTGGAGAAATGGCTCTGTAGGTAAGAGTGATTGCCTCCCAAGCATGAAAACCTGAGTGCCAATCATTAGCACCTACAAAAAAGCCAGGTGGACTCACTTCTAACCTCAGTGCTATATAAGACAGACACAAAAGAATTGTGGGGCTTGCTAGCTGCCACCCTAGCTCTAAGCTAAGTAAGAGAATGTGTTCAAGAGAATAAGACAGAACCCCAGAGCAGTATACCCAATACCTTCCTCTGACTTTGGGCATGCACAACAGCATATCAACACAAAGACATGTGTATGCATCACACACAGAGAGAGAGAGAGAAACTGTAAAATTACAATGGTGTAGTTTTATCATATGTTAATAAAACATAATATAATGTTTAATATTAAGCATAACACACCCAATAAGCAGTATTAATGAAAGATTTTAAAATCTCTTCTTTGCACTAAATATTTTTAAATAATGTTCATTTTATTACATGTATTAACTGAATGATTTTTTAACTTGGAATCTAAGATTAGATTTCATAAAATTTATGCTTTAAAAGGCATATTCAGGTACTTAAATTATTCCGGGCACAGACTGTTTTCCAAAGTGTTTCTAGTATGCTTCCTAACACATTTTCATAAAGATTTCTATGGTCTACACTGAGTATCAGTTCTTCTAATTTAATTAAAGTGAAATAAAATTTATAGTCTAATTCTTTCAGCACACAATCCCATTTCAATAACTTAGGGAACGGATACAATGAATGGCTAATATGTGGCATAGAAAATTTTTGATGATGTTACATTATTGTTTTTATTAACAGCAGTAAAAAGTACTGTCCATAATTGTTCTGTCACAGTTTATAAATGGATGTAGCATCTGGAGATTAAGGTCTACAAAGAGAGTTGTCTGAGCTTAGATAGCTAAACAGAATTGAATCAGATCTTGCCTTAAATTGCAGGTTTTCATCATCCCATAGAAAAATGTTCATCTTCTAAAAGCCAAAGCATTATATTAAAGCTGAACTGAAAACTTTAGGAAATAATACCTGTATATTCTCTCTATGTACGCTAGCCTTACAGAATGTTTGATTCTCAGATAATTGAGAGCTTGTTTGTTTTTGTTTTTGGTTTGTTTTTAATTTTGTGCATTACTTTTTTGACATGCCTGATTATAGTTTTATTTCTGACAATTTTACAACCTCTTTGCAACATAATGTAGTGGAGTCTACCAGTCATTGTCCCAAAGCCAAGCTTGCCCCTGACCATCTTTACTGAATGTGCTCTCTTCAGTCAAACTTTATTTGAGCATAAGCATATGTGAGGCTGGAGTGGAGGGAGTATGCCTTCTTGCTACTCAAAGTATTTCTGATTTGGAAAAAAAAAAGTGTTGCTGTCTTTTTTTTTTTTAACAATAAATATTATTTAACCGCTTCTTTCCTAACTTGTAAGGAACTGATCTTTTATGGCATAGAAAGACTGTTGCTGTCATGATGTCTTTTATTCTTTATAACTATATCTGGGTTCATTACTGAATAGCTATGTCTTTGGCAGAAAATGGGAATTTTGTTCTTTTGTTTTCTCTTGCTTTTCTACTCTACTGATTTCTTGGCTGGATGACATCCTTTAAAGTGAGGAATCCAGGAGCCAAATTCCAGAGACTTGAATATTTGAACTAATTCCATCTGACGAGTGACACCTAAAAACTTCAATGTCACATAAATATGCAGTCTTGCATCTAGTTTGTATCCCTTGTTTAAACCTTTGATAAATCCCAACTGTACTGTAGGTACAAGAGGATACTCTGAAATGCCATAGAAGACAAGGCAGTGGCATTTTACCTACTCTGAAGAAATTGTGTTATTTCTCCAAGGAACCAACCTGTCTGCCATTGTCTGAAATTCTATGTTGACTGCCTCTACTCCCTGGTTGACTGGTCCCTTCCTGTGTACGTCTTCTCCGTCTCCATAGGCTTTTGCTTCTCATACTTAGAGTTGAAATGTTACTCCTTTCGGAGTCTTCTCCTAAACCCCAAGGGCACTTTGATCACATGACCTTGACTTGTGATTCTGCCCCTACACTGTTTGTTTTATCCACCATTGGAGTGTCACCATGAAAATATGGTAGACTTTTATTGTATATCAGGTCTTATACTCACAAGGAGCCTAACAACAGAGCTCAATAAATGATTATCAAGTAGAGTTAAGCATTTCCCTTAAACGTAGAAATAAAATGAAGTTCTGGTGTATACAGAAGTTGCATCCTATATATGTGTTCCATCAATGTAGTCTGTGTACATCCAAGTAAATTTAGTCTCTTTAAGACCCTTGAAGTTTAATAACAGTAAGCATGTGTATAATATGAGCACACATAAATTATGAATGTCATATAGCTTGCTACATACCATTTCTTACTAAAATTTAGTTAATCAAAATATTTGCACCTAAAAAAGATTTCAAAATTTATTCTATTATGTTAAAAAGTGTTTATCAAATAAATTTAAGAAAAGAATATTTCAACAAACATATTTCATGTTCTGAAATAGGTATTTTTCATATTCTATAGCATACTTGATACTTTATTTTCTAGGGAAAAAAACAAAAAGCACTGCAAAGGGTCACTATAAAGTTCATAGGGAGATAATATGACAATGGCCTTGATTACAGGTCCTTTGTGTTGGGATGCAGCATCCTTTAAAGAGTTATGAATGTCTGTAGATTTTCCTTCTTTGTCTCCATAAAAGTACTTAAACACACACATATCACCATTATCTATAGATTTAGACTCAAAAATTTACTACAAGGGAAGTCATTGAAGAAATTCTAGAGATAAATTAGTCAAGAACAACCATTGGCTAAGCTGAGATGTAAGAGAGAGGCTAAAAGACAAGACGGTGAAAGATGACTAGGAAGGGCATATTTTAGAAGAGAGAATGCCTGAAGTTGCAGAAGCCTGTCTGTAATGATTCCCAGCTTAGACTCTTGTAACAAGACAATCTGAATTGTGAATAGTTTTAGCACCTCTGCTTGTTCATTCATTCATCCATTCAACAATTAATATAGATTTCATTGGTTTCCCCCTGAGGCAAGAGCAGTGATAGAAACTGATAAAATGGGAAAAGATTTGGTGCAGTTGGGGAAAGAACAGATGTTATTTTAAACCTGGAAGTTTCTCTGCTTTTCACACAGACTAGCATGTTGTGTTAGAAATAAGAAAAATAATTCATTGTGTAAGGTCTCTGCTTACTATGCCACTGATTTTGCACCTAACAGCTATTTTTCATTTGTCATTAGTATTGATATTATATGCAAACAAATGAAGTTCTTAATGACTTCTAGAGGCATAAAACATAATTTAATTATGTTAATGTTAAATGACTAATGAGAATGTATTAATGTGGCATATAATTAATGTAGTAAGTCTGCAAAATTGTAGTTTTAGCATCAGAATAGTTGTCAAAGGGAGAGGCATTTTTGTAAAAATTTAATGAAAGACTGTGACATATCTTGGCTCCTCTGAGGCTGTGTGCATAAGGAAGTCTTGGGTTGAGAGTGTAGTCCTGTGGCTACAAGTGAACCAAGGAGAAGTTAGAGGTCACTTTAATTCTCCCAGACATTCATTGACACTCAGATTTAGGTCTGTTTCCCTACTTACATGGTCCTGATTTACAATAAGACACAGGGGGAGACTTTAATTAAAATAACATGGAAGTCATTGTGGCCTCAAGTATACTGCAGAAACCAAGGAAAACTTACTTTGTGTAATCTATCACCAAAGCAAAGATGATGGAGGTATCATATTTGCTGTGGAAATGAGGACAGCACTATGCACATAGCATATTGTTGTCTCATATTTGATGATGATACTAGACACTAATTATGATCCACGTGCAGGTGCAACTGAAAACCTGAAAAGCTTTATCAACAAAGCTTCCTTGCCACACTTGCTATAACAATTCTTTAGCTTGCAGCTGCAACTGCTATTCATAGACAATCTGATATTTGGAAGGCAGGCATTTAGCTGTAAAGTTAGTTGCAAATCTTTGCACAAAAGAACCACCAATTTCCTGCACTTGCTGTGTTGTTCTGGTCACCTGTGCTGCTATCCTCAACTTCTTTCAAATATATCACAGGACTTGGGTGCATAACCAGGTTTTGTTCATTCCTTCCTGTTTCTCCTGTTGTTTATTAGTGCTGCAATGACAATGCTTTGTTTTCTTTCATGGATACCACTTGTATGCTGGGGACTTTTGTTCTCTTCATTCAGCAATACATAGAGAAAGTACTTATTGGAGGGTTACCATTAAGCCACATCCTTTCCCAGGACTGTTTTTGTCTACACCAAACTTGCTCTTCAGTTTCGAAGACAGCCTTTCAATTAGTCGGTTGGATTACTCAGGAAACCAGCTGTGCTCTCTAGAGCATGTTGGTAGCATATGGCCTTACTAAAAACCAAGCAGAAGTAAAAACTCAGTGACTGTCCATTTGCTGTGTCATTAGAGATGATTGATACATGGGTAACACTTTTGCTTCAGTTCCTAGGTGCTTTGTTTTTCCTTTAATCTGCTATGTGAGAAGAAATACTCTAATTTTTCTTTACATTAGTGCCTTCTTTTTCTCTTTTTTGCTTCCTGTGTAAGGTGTAGGTTGTATAATGACAGTGACAATTTTTCTTTTAAGTGTTTACCTTGTTGTCTTGATGAAGTCCTGCACTATTGGTAACTCTGCCTAAAGTGGTTTCATGGCCCTCTCCCTCAGCCTTTACTTGGCTCAAATATCCCTTTGTCAAAGAGACTTTCCTAACTACTGTTCTTACTGATACTCTCTCTATATCATACCTCACACCTCCCGCTCTTCTTAATTGTTGAAATCCTCTTCATTTTCCAATTTCTAATACTTCATTAGATAGTGATAACATTATCACTATCTAGCTTGCTTATTTGCAGATATCTTCAGGATGACACGGATGGTGTTTATTTTATCCACTATTTTCATTCTAGTGCTTAGAACATTGCATAGAAACTAGTAAGATATGCAATAAATATTTATAAAATAAATTAATGAATTAAAAACTCTATAGTAATCATATTCTTACTAAAATGCCCAGAAATGTGATATTTCATTGCACAGTATTGCCAATACATGTCAAGTGCATCTACTAATGGGAGATGCCACCATCACTGGAACTCTGTCAAAGTTCACAGTAACAGAAACATTTTTGGTAACTGTTTACTTTATATGATGCATTTATTACATAATTGCAGAAAAGAGATAGGAGTCAGCTCATTTCTGGTGTGACACTTGAATCTTAGAACATATTTCCAAATTCTATCATATCGTCCTCTTCTACTTTAATTAGTGTGACAATTGCTTTGGCAATTGAAAGCTGATGCCAGGCACATCTTGCTAAACCAGAGTAGATCATTCCTATTAGTTGTTACAGTCCCATGTGGTCCAATTACTTTCCTCCATATTTAAGCCTCACTGCCAACAGAAGTACTCAAATCCCATGTGACTATTAGTTAGACAGATGCTGGCAAAATTTCAATGAATCTGTCTAGTCCTGAATAGAATCTCTGTCTTACTTTCTCTTTATTTGTCAGCAGATGTCTATATACTGCTGATGGCTGACATTTACCCAGATGTTCAGACCAGGAGCTGGACTGAGCTTTACTGGGCTTTTCTCTTGTCTTGTCCTTAAAATATAAGCCTTCAATATGCTAAGGCAACTTTTCTTTTCCACCCTACCAATATAATCATACTCTGAGCATCATCAACTATTATGCAAACTAATGTACTTACTCCTCACTGTTTTTCTGCCTCAAGCTTTGTTTCTTCCAAAACATTTACTTACAGTTTTACAAAGAACTACAAGCATATTTATGAACTATTTAATTTTTGATTGAAGCCAAATTCTTTAGTGTGGCATACATAAAGGCTGGTTTCTTGTTGTTCATCCATTTGAGTTCTGAGTTACCTGGGAAGTTATGCTATTCTAGACTATGGCCTTGATCTTTGTTTTTCACTAGGCTCTGTAAATTTGTCTCCCAGTTTGGTATGGCTTGAGTTTGAATGCTATTCAGACACGGTGTTTTACTGATCTCAGAGGACTGCATTAGGCACCATTCATACTATATGACTCTGATCACAGGGTTTATCACATAAGCTACAGTGGTTTATTTAACTTTGCTTATGCCCAGACTCTATCTTCTGTGCTTATCAGTGTGCTTGGCACATATTAATGTTCAGATGTCTTTGTTGAATGAGTAAATCCTTGACCACAATTGGAAGTGCATTTACACATCAGGAGTTGGTACCTAATACAATGTTCCCCATAGTATATCTCTTTAGAATCCTCTTTCATGAGATACAGAATGCTCAAAACAATCACAGAGTTTTATAATATGCAACTGCATTGCTTCAAAGTGTTTTAATATTTTATATCAGGGTGATATATATCACATGTTGGTCAAGAATTCAGTTCCATTTTAGAATAATGTTATGTATCTGCATGTGTTTGCATGTATTATGGGCATGTATGTATGTTCATGTAATTATGAAACAAGATTTTATTTCAGGTACTTGTTACTTTCAGCAAGTGTGAAGCAAACATAATTTTAACCTCTTCAAATGTAATTTAAATAATGTAAGGAAACCAATGATGCAGACTGAACTTTACTTAGCCCATTCTACCTGAAGAGTGTTAGTTGTGTAATACATGATGGAGACACAAAATGAAATTCATAAGAATACACATTTAGGCTGTGCGATGGTGGCGCATGCCTTTAATCTCAGCACTGGGGAGGCAGAGGCGGGCAGATCTCTGTGAATTTGAGGCCAGCCTGGTCTACAGAGTGAGATCCAAGACAGGCACAAAAACTACACAAAGAAACTCTGTCTTGAAAAAAATACACATTTAGAACCAACACTGCAACATTTAATATCCTTCACTATGTAGTGCCCTGGTTTCATTTTGTTGTTGTGATGAAACATTTTGACAGAAAGCAACTTTAAGGTATGAAGTGTTTCCAACTTGCAGTCTATCACTGTGGTGAAATCAAAACAGGAATTATAACCACAATCAAGTGCAGAGAGTAATGAAAGCACATGCACTGACTTACGCTTCACCCACTTCCTACAAAACACAGGATATTATGTAGGTCCCAGTCTATGAAATGGTGCCATCTATATTCTCATTGTGCTTCCCCACTTCTGTTAACTCAACTAAGAACTCTCTCACTGGCATGTCTACAGCAGGCCAATTCAATGCATACAATCCCTCACTGAAACTCTTCCAAAGTGCCTCTAGATAGGGTCAAATTAATAATTAAACATGACCATCACAGGTAGATTGATTTAACACAAAATAAATATATTTATGCAGTCCCCTGCATACTTGTATAAATATTTTGTCTAATTTTTTTTTTGGTTTTTCAAGACAGGATTTCTCTGTGTAACTTTGCACCTTTTCCTGGAACTCACTTGGTAGCCCAGGCTGGCCTCGAACTCACAGAGATCCACCTGGCTCTGCCTCCCAAATGCTGGGATTAAAGGTGTGCGCCCCCACCGCCTGGCATATTTTGCCTAATTTTATCTTACATCTTCAATAGTAAGTTTTAGTGAGGTCTAATTAATTAAAATAAAACAAATGAAAATAGAATTATATATACAACTTATGGAGATGACAGCAGATGAATTCATGGAAAAAAAAGAGTAAATTGATAACTATAACTGAGTGGATATAAAATATATATTTTATATAAAATTGAAACACCAAATAAAAATATTAAAAATAATCAACATAATAGGGAAACCAAAGAATAAGAAATATTTTTAATAATTGCAATTAGCTGAGGAAAAGAATAGAATAAATTCCCATAAAAATAATATCAATTATATATTACTAGATATTAAATTTATATATATTTATTTATTTTATATATTTATAATATGTAAATTTATTTATATATAAAATTGTCACAAGAGTAATGATTAGCACCAGAGGTATGGCTGCTGTTGTATACTTGGTTCTATTATATTTGTGCTGTTATCATCATTAAAGATAAGAAACAAAGGGATATAGTAGAGAGATTATTTGTCCAATATCAACCAGCTGAAACAATAACGAGTTCTAAGTTGAATCCACAGAGGATTTTTTTTTACACTTAATCATAGGAAAGTCGGGAAAATAAGGAAAGTCAGACTATTGATATTAATATACAATGTCAAACAGAAACATGTGAGTAAATGGATGGATATTGACCTGTTGCCATTGTTTTGGAAAACAATCGTCTGATTTTAAAAACACACAACCACTATCACCCCCCCCACACACAACTAATAAAGCTGTTCATTTCGACTTATTCTAGAAAATGAATTCAGAAACTTACCAAAACGTTCCTCATAAGATGTGTGGACAGGAAGCTTAGTACCTGAAGGTAAACCATGGAGATTGGAGTCTCCAACAGTCGAGAATAGTACAAACTGGAAATAGCAGTGCAGTGGAATTCACACTGCCGTGAAAATGATAGACTTTAAAGTATAAAGCAAATGCTAAAGCAGTGTACCAGATTTCGAGGACATGTTATGAATTTTAAGTAAGCTTCTAATAAAATTTTCTTAAAGCTCCAGAAACCAATAAGTATATAGTGCAAGTAATTTGAAAGAGAACAGACATTTTAAAACAGAGGTGAAAGTTTCATTTAGTTTTCTTTGAAATTTTCTCAATTGATTTAGTTCATTTGAAAAAATTTTAATTGTTTTAAAAAGCAAGTTTGCTTTCTGAAACACATTTAATAAAAAACTAAGATCAGATTTGGGGCCAGAGAGATTAGATTCCCAAACTCCACATGTTGGGAAGAGAGAACCAACTCTAGCAAATTGTCCTCTGGTCTTCACTAGTGCACACACTCACACACACACACACACATACACACACACACACACATACACATACACACACACACACAAAATCAATCAATTCAGTGCAATGCAATATAAAAGGTTCTGTATCATGCTTAATTTCCCACATGAAAATTATTATTGAGTATTAATTTGTATTAAATGATAAAAATTAATAGGCTAAAGGGAAATCAGGCAAATTAAGGTGGATTTGTCATCTAACATTTTAGCTGTGATATGTTCAAAGGGTGATTTTTTGTATTAAAAAAACTAAAACAAATACTAGTTTATAGTCAATTTTGAAAATGTCTACCTAAATATCAACAGAAGATCTTTAAGATACAATGATTATTTTATTGTTATTCAAATGTGTTTTTATATCAAATTCATTATTCCCCTAGCAATAACTCTAATACATCCTAAATCAGAACAAATTAATACTAGTTACTTTTAAAAACTGACTCCTGATCCTCGTTCAAGCAGGATCTATAAGGTATAAAACTCTATAGCAAATCCTTTACAGTTCTTTTCCCCATGAATTTACTGTGTAATAACTTTATAACATACTGTTTAACTCCAGTTGTAGGGATTTCAAAGAAGTGTAGAACCTATGGGCATGTGTAAAGAAGGTCTTAAATTAATTAACAATTGGGAAATATAATTTTAAGGTTTCCGACTTTAGATCTGAATCCAGGTAAGTGACCAAGAATTTACTGGGTAGCAATATAATGGTGAGTCACATAGGAGTGCCACAACAGGAGGAAAAAGATACAAGGTTCAAATAAAAAGGAAAATTGGTAGAGGAGTGGCTATCTGGATCAGAAAATGAATTCAAATAATTTTGAAAGAAGAATGAACAAGTTTGTTTTTCAAAACATCAGTCTGAACCAAATAAGGATTGGAGGCAGACACATGATCACTGGGGTTTTCCTAAGCAATTTAAAGGGGTGTAAGTGAAGCAGGAAAATCCATTTATAAACTGCAGCAAAGATTAAGTAATTTGGATTGAGACAAAAATGTGCAAAATCCTTCGAATGGAAATGAATCAGTGCTGAAAGGTGCCAAACAGATTTGAACAGTGGAAAGACATCCTTGTTTCCCCATTAGATGGTTCAAATGTTATGAAGATTGGGTTTTCTCATTAACTTATGAATTTAACTTAATAAAAACATCAGCAGGCTTTTGTCAAGCCATTTGGAGGAAGGTTAACCAAAATTACATACAAATTTAAAAGATAAAACAACAGCTTAAACAAATCATAGATAACTGATAAATTAGGAGAACGTACTTTTAATGTAAAGCACAAAAGATCACCATCCCAACATTATAAGGAACTCAAAAGTAAAGGAAAAAGAAAAAACAGTGGAAAATTAAGGAAAGGACCTGAGCAGACAAGACATCATAAGATAAATAAATAATGCATAGATGGATGGATGATTGATAGCTATGCAGACTGACAAATAGACTGATAGTAGATTGGTTATGGGTAGAAGGATACATAACTAGGTAGATTGGTGATGATGATGACAATGATGATATGCATATGACAAATAGATGACACATAAATAGAAAGATGATGATAGATGATTGACTGGTTGATCAATGATAGATAAATGATAGTTAACAGAAATTTTAAATGTATTTGTACTCTTAAAGTTTTAATTTATTAGGGAAATACAAATTAAGTCAAAGGCATTTTCATCTCTCCAGTAAACAATCATTAATGAGTATGGCTATTGGAAAACAAAGATTCCCATATACTTCTATTGAGAAATTACCCTTATCAAGCCTTATGCAAAGAAATATCTAACATAAACTGTACACACACACTTCCACGATGATCCAGAAATGCCTCCACTGGGGATACATCCAGAAGATTTCCTTCCAACAGTACATACTCACACCACTATTCATTGCAGCATTGCTTCCAAATGGCAAAATAATGGGAACAAACTTGAATCTCATACATGGGAGAAGGTTGAATGAAATTTCTTGTACCCACAGTGCAGTATCAAAAAACTATAAGAAAGAATGTGATGACAACTGTTACCTGTGCCCTGTGCATTCTTTCTTCATTACATGAATCATTCAATCACCCCATCATGACTTTCACCATGAGGATCTAAGTTTCATTCTGGCTTATGTCAAAGATGTAGGATTTGGGTCCTGAGGAAATGGCCTGACATATGAAAGTGCTCATTGCACTAGTATGTGAATCAGAATTTTATCCCCAGCATCCACAAAAAAAAAAAAAAAAAAAAAAAAAAAAACAAAAAAAACAGATGAGGGTGGCCATCACTAGTAATCCAAGTGCTACGAAAGTAAACACAGAGAATACCTGAAGCAAGTTGGCTAGTCAGGCTAGCGAAAATGGTGAGCTCCCTGCTCAATAAGACTGCTTCAGTATATAAAGTGGAGAGCAATTAAAAAATACATTCAACATCAACCTAGAGTCTACACACATACCTACACACATGTAGACTTGTGCACATGTGCGTATTGTTTGACATCAGCAGAAACATAGGAAAGGTAGAATGAAATATATTGTACCCATATTTGTAGCTGATGTTTTCTTGGTCCTGCCTGGCCCATGGTCAGGACAAATCTCTCTTACCTACCAGACCCGCAGCCACTCAGACCCAATCAAACACGCAGAGACTTATATTATTAATAAACTGTGTGGCCTAATGGCTCAGGCATTTTATTAGCTGTTCTTATATCTTAAATTAATCCCATTTCTATTAATCTATAAGTTGTCACATGGCTCGTGGCTTACCGGTATCTTAACATGTTGCTTCTCTTCACCGTGGCTGGCAGCCTGCCTCAGCCTTCCACTCCCCAGAATTCTCCTCTCTCTTTGTCTCGCCTATCCTATATTCCTGCCTGGCTACTGGCCAATCAGCATTTTATTTATCAATCAATCAGAGCAACACATTTACAGCACAGAGAACATCCCACAGCACATATTGCAGTGCCAAAAAATATAACTAGGAATGTGAAGACAACTTCAATGCTCACCCTGAACATTCTTCCTTCACTGTGCAGAAATATATCAGTTACTATTTGATATGTCTTATTTTTATTTGGTTTAAATGGAAAAGTCTTTGAGTGAATTAACTGTGAGTAAATCATTGCAAGCCAGATTTTAAAATGCATTTAGCCTCAGGCCATTCTTCATTACTCATTAAATTTCAAACAGTATGTACACACAATGTAAGGCAACATGAAAGCAGAAATTTTCATATAAAGCTCCAGAAAAGAAAAAAAATCACATTTAATTTAAATAGCTTTATCAAGGTAAATGCTAACTCAGTGTAAGTACATGATGAGATATTATATTTCATGGGGTGGGTGGGGTTATAAAAATTATTTTGATCTTTAGATCTCAAAACAAATTTATATACTAAGTAGTTTGTGTTATAATACAGAAAAATGGTCCAAATACATTTAATTGACTATTCATCAGTTCATACTCAAAAGACAAACACAGTCTTGCCTTATAGATTCCAATTTTACCTGTAAATTATTGTTTCTTGCATAATCAGGAGGGGAAGAACAAGAAGCTTTTACTTTGGAGTTGCCATTAAATAACTCATGGAAAATAATTCAGGGATTATTAATATATGCTTATTGAGAGCACAAAATATTTTAAACATGCAAAAGCATAGGAGAATAGAAATGTAAAGCTGCTAGAAACCATTTGCTTTAGTTAGGGTTTTTATTGCTGTGAAGAGTCACCATAATTACAGCAAGTCTTATAAAGGAAAACATTTAACTGAGGCTGGCTAAGAGTTTCAGAGGTTTAGTCCATTATCATCATGATAGGAAGCATGGCAGAGTGCAGGCAGACATGGTGCTGGAGAAGGAGCTGAGAGTTCTACATCTTGATCCACAGGCAGCAGGAGGAAACTGTTTGGCACAGTGGGCTTAGCTTGAGCATGAGACCTCAAAGCCCACCCCAGTGACACACCTCCTCCAACAAGGCCACACCTCCTCCAACATGGCCATACCTCCTCCAACAAGGCCACATCTCCTCCAACATGGCCACACCTCCTAACAGTGCCACTCTGTATGGACCAAGCATTCAAACACATGAGCCTATGGGCACCACACCATTGAAGTAACAAAAAATTTAAAACTTTTAAGACTATAATGATCAGTGGGGAGCAGAGCTGTAAGAAGGGAATGAGAATGTGTGAGCACATCAGACTTATCCTGATTCTCTTTATGAGGAGGGCTGTGCTAAATTGTGTTCATCACAGTAACCTCACAGAAGACACTATTTTTGGTAAGGACTTGAGAAAAGTTTCATAAATTTTTGGTTGGCAAAATATTCCATGAGATTCATATTTGTGAAAATTATGGAATATACATCAAAACTTTCAAATTGAACCTAAACCTTTAAAGCCACTGTCAAGATTTGATTTGACAG
>CABHPQ010132700.1:23731-39502 GCA_902168405.1 Peromyscus aztecus | reverse complement strand
TCACACTGATTCATCTGTTTGGGGAACAGAGCCTGCGCCACGGCACAAGGAGGAGGCCAGAGGACAACGTACTTCTCTCTTTCCACTATGTGAGACCCAAGGATCAAACTCATGTCTCCAAATTTGGTAGCCATCTCACCTGCTCTCATTCTTTGTTGTGCAGCCCAGGCTAGCTTAGAGCTTATAATCTATGTAGCACATGCTGGCCCTGAACTTGTGGTCCTCCTCCCTCAGTCTCTTGAGTCCTGGGATTACGATAGTATAAGATTGCCCAGATATTGTCACAAACTCCCTTTTCATGTCTCTGGTTCTAGTACCTATTGATGATGCTGTAATTATTTTATTACTACTTCAGCATTTAAATATTTTTAATTTATGTGTAAATGTTACTTAAACAAAATGAAATCTTAAATTACATACTCAGCAAGCTAGTTCTTTAAGCTTTGTGTTTCAAAGACAAGGGCCTTTTTAAAATCAAATACTAAATTTGATAAATTCTTATCTTAATAAGATTAAAATATATTTTAATACAAGTACTTCCAGGAAAAGCTACAACAAATTTCATAAAACTTCTGGTGTGTTTTCTAGATAAGAGTTTTATTTCATGAACATTCCATTCCGTTTGACTTTATATAAATGACTTTACTATTAGGGGAGTCTGATGGGAACGTAACTCAAGGCAAACACTGCCACTGAGCTTTCAAGTTAGTGATTTGGTGTCATGAAAGTAATGTACCCATTTTATGTTTAAGTCATAGACATACACAATTTAAAATAAAAATGTTAACATGGGGATTATTGTTGCTAACAACTTTCAATATTTCTCCTTGATTCATCCATTATTTGCTTTTTCCCAATGTTGAGCTTTTATGAACTATATTGTTTTGCAGCTTGCTTTTTAACTCAATAATGTATTTTGTTTCCCCTATATTATCAAATTAATGATAAGTTTCATGTAGCTATTAAGTACTCTCTTTTTGCAAGTTGATCGCTATAGTCACATTATGCTGATAAAAGGAACTTTTGTCTCAAACAAACAAACAAAAACAGCCCCCCACAACCAACAAAAGATTGGTTGAGTATCAAAAGAATAGAATTGAATTCTTCAGTGCCTCGTGCACTACTTTGAGTCCCATCTTTGAAAAAATGCTGTCACTTCATAATAGTCTCTACCTTACAGTAGAAAAGGAAATTGTATTTGCTCTCTGAAAAGGACAAAGCTCAAAGGCTGTGTTGAGCTGCTGCCCATCAGGGGAACCAAAATGAAAACACACAACTGTTCTTCAGTAATCATTCAGTTACTGAAAGAAAACATTTTGCATGCAGTGGCATATTCTTCTTCTAAATTCCTTACAATATTTTGCCAGCACAATTGATTATTTCATATGTTTGTTTCCAGGAATTACAACTATAAACTGCTCTGGTAACATGTGGGTAGAGCCTAGTGAAATGTTTCAGATGGGGATGAATGTTTCTATATATTGCCAAGAAGCCCTTAAGAATTGCCGACCAAGGAAGCTTTATTTTTATAAAAACGGCCTCAAAGAAAGATTTCACATCACGAGGATTAATAGAACAACAGCTCGACTTTGGTACAAAGGCTTTTGGGAACCTCATGCCTCTATGCACTGCACTGCCGAGTGTCCTGGGCATTTTCAAGAGACATTCATTTGTGGGAAAGACATTTCCTCTGGATGTAAGTACTATGGTGTATCTTAATGGTTAACTGATAATTGTTGGACTTTTGAACTAAAGCTAGAGGCAAATCACTATAGTTGACCTATCATATAGGTTTAAGACAGGGGCTCAACTCAAAAGAGTCAGATTGATCAACTCTGAGTTATGGGGGTTGGTGAGGCCCATACAAAGAAGAAAGATCATGGCTCCCTGGGACAGCCACTGCCACATAGGGCCCAGTGTGCCTTGATCTGTTGGGTTTTCAAAAGAAGACAGAAGTATGGAGGTTTGATGTGAACACCGTAAGTTTTAAAATATTGCAAATACCCCCAGAGAACAATTTTCCCCACTAGCCTAAATAAATACAGTCTATGTGAAAGCCAACACTTCAAGTCTGAGAGGCTGCTCTTAGATAAGGATGGATGTGGAGGAAGCAGGATGGTGAATTCCTGATCAACCTGAGCCTTGGCAACAACAAAAAGTTTACATGATGCTCTTTTCATCTGTTTTTCATTTGGTTTTTATTGGTGAATTTGTTTTCCAAACTAATATCATTCACTTTGAAGCTCATTGATCCCAGTGAGAGATTTTGAAACCAAGGTTCAGGGTGCATTTCAAAACTACCTTTGTATTCTCACTGTCCTTCCAATGAGCTGTGTGATCTTGGGCAACTTGTTTAGCTGACCTCAACCTCCATAGCTTTTTCTATGAAATGAAAGTAATTGTAAGCACCTATTTCAAAAATTTCTTTGAAGATATGTTAAAAACCTCAAAGTATGTTAGTGTCTAATTCTTATAAATGCATGTTGTTGATAAATCATAAGAAGATTCTCCAGGTGGCTTCCACTTTTAATCCTAGCACTTGGGAGTCAGGCAGATAGATCTCTGTAAGCTTAAGGGTAGACCATTCTATAACAGGAGTTCCAGGCCATCCAGGAGTGAGACCCCATTTCAATAAGCAAACAAGTAAACATACATAGGGAGATTCTCATACAGTCTCTTGTTCTTAATCCCATAGTTCCTATTGTGAATTACCATTACTGTCATTATTAAGAAAAAATCAGTCAAATCGATCGATCTCAAAACACACTAAATCAGTTTGTGTTCACAACATTATGAAGGAGTGTAAGTTCCTGTACTTATTTATATAAATATTTATGGACCTTCTTTTTTGAAGTGTTTGTGTGTTTGTAATCGTATGTGCAAGTATGTGTGTATGTGTGTACATTTGGGTGCAGAGGCCAGAGGTCAAACTTGTGCATTATTTGAAATGAGTCTTTCACCTTGTTTTTTGAGACAAGGCCTCACACTATGACCTGAGGCTCACCAGTTAGTCTGGCTGGCCATGGAGCCTTAGGAATCTTCCTGTCTCCACCCACTCAATGCTGAGATTACAAGCTTATGACAACATGCCGGGCATGTTATGTGGATGCTAGGGACTAAACTCAGGTCCCCATGCTTGCACAGCAAACACCTTACCAACTAACTGAGCCACATCCTTATCCTCATTCTCCAGTACATCTCTGCCATTTGGGGTGAAAGATCAGAAGGGCTCCCTTCCCCTGTACTTTTTATAATACTGTCTAAGTTCTTGCTTCTTCCTCAGCTCCAAATCATAAATAAGAAGAGCCAGAGCAGACCCCTGGATCACTTGGCCTCATGATTGACTGCCTGGAAGCTAGGAGACTTCCTTGTTCTGTAATAAGGTCACTGTCCTGCTTAACTCCAGGCAGCTGACCAAGCATGCATGTCTTTCAAATGAGATAGCTATAGGATGAGGTGGAGGAGAGTTGAAGAAGTAAGTTTTAGACTTTAATAATAAACTTGCTACATGTGCCATGAATCAATGCATTAAACAGTAGAATGTGCCTACATTGTGAAAAATCAAACATAGACAGACAGCTCATCGGAAGTATGAAATCTTATTAGCTTGTCCGTATCCTCAGGAACAAAGTCACCCTCTCAGTATGTCAGTGTTTTGCTGTTTCTCTTTTGGGGGTTGATGTAAGAGTGGAGAGTGATATGCAATTCCTTCAGAGGGAAAATGAGAAATCTCCACAGTGTCTGGGAAGGGTGCGTTGTTGGTTTAAGTGAGAGGGGAAAAAATCTAAAATTAAGTATCACTTCTATTAAAAGAAAAAAATCCAGCAGCTTTGGGTTTCAGTTCTGTATCTTACTTACAATTCCTGATTCAAAGAGCACCTCATTCTCTAAACAGACAGTTGTGGTGATGGACATCAGAGCAGGTGATTTTATAAGATGGAACAAGAAATCAAAACAGTGACCACCATGTTACTTTTAGTTAAAGCAGAATGGGTCTGCCTGATGCTGGGTCTGGTTGAATGAACAATTAACACAGGGTGTTGTTGAGCCTCTTATTTTCAAGCAAACTTGATCTTAAACTCCACTTTGGTGCTGATCACAGGCCCCTTCATTTTGGTTTAAATTGCTAGTTTATTTTCCTAGTGAAGGACCTTCATCCAAAACAACAGCAAACACGTTCTTACAAATTTTACTTAACACCCCTTCCTTGTGTGTACCAGAGTGCAGGTGACTCATTACTCGCTGCCACCCTCTTAGTATGGTTGAGGGGTTTCTGTCCAAAGCCCAGAACCAAGTCAGAGGAT
The DNA here is from genome assembly GCA_902168405.1 of Peromyscus aztecus. Taxonomy (NCBI): domain Eukaryota; kingdom Metazoa; phylum Chordata; class Mammalia; order Rodentia; family Cricetidae; genus Peromyscus; species Peromyscus aztecus. The sequence continues at coordinate 35,198 of CABHPQ010132700.1, read as the reverse complement.
GTTCCCCCTCCAGGACAGCCCAAGAGAAGCTCTCATCCTGTATCATCACTCTTTCCATTCATTAATTTTTGAGGTGTGATTCCTCACAGAAACCTTGGGTTATGAGTGTGAAAACCCAACTGCCAGGCAAGAATTTACTCAACCCCCTGGGTTCAAGTTGAATGAGCTTTGGGGCTGAGTTCTCAGCAAACTTACTTCCTATTAACTAGGTCAAAAAGGGGGGCTTGAGGGTTTTGTGGCACTCTAGAAAGTACACTGCTTTCACTGGGCCACTTTGATACAAGATATTTGTTCTGTAAGCTTTACGATGTCAGGTAGTCATGACTGTTTGGAATGGAGTGATTGCAGGCGTTTTGACACATTGTGGAAGGTAGAGGAAAAGTGGGTCAGTGTTTGCCCTGAAACTATACAGGTATTTCAAAGTCTTTCTAACGAGTGATTCCTGAAACACCACTGTCACAGTTTCCACTATAATCCATAATCTTAAATGCTTCTTAGATTCTTATCTCTGATTAAATGAGAACATACCATGGGAAATTTGTTCAAATAGGGGTCACTGAAAAGTGTCAAATTAAATAAACCATGTAAGTGATGTTTCCACTTAACCATTTACTTAAAATTTTAAGCATTTTTGTCTTACATGTTTTCAGTCTTTGGTCTATACTTACGATGATGAAAGAATTGTTAGCCACTCAAAAACCTAAATATTTTCAGTGTTGCTCCTTGTGTGGATAGCCTAGCCTGCACCTTCCTGCAGTGGCTTAGTGAACTCTACCTGAGACTTCATGCCTCTCTCCATCTTAATTCTTCTCATTATCATCTTTTTAATTCGCCATTCAATTCATGGGATAAACTTCAGTGATTGTTTTACAAATGTACCCAAAAATGTGCTAAGTACTAGAAATACAAAGTAAAGAAAACCACAGACCCTGCCCCTTCAGAAGATCTCAGTGGCAAAGAATCTTTGGTTAGACTGAATCAGTAAATCTCCTGGTAAATGATCCGAGAGCATCCTATAAGACTAGAAGGGTAGGATAGGTATGAGAGAACAAAATCTTAATCCTCTGTGTATTCTGGATATTCTCAAGAAGTGGACAGCCAGTTTTGTTCTTGGATAGTTATAGCCTAGCAGTGAATCTAACAACGGGATGTTCCTCTTGGGACTTTACTCTCTAGCTCCTTTTTCTGCTTCCCACTAACATACATTGCTCACTTAGCCATGTGACAGAGTTGTCACTTTTGTCTTTTCCCAAGTTGTTGCCAACCATCCATTTGCAGTCCTGACCATTTGCTTCATGGAGAATAGTGTGAAACAAAGTCCAGAAAGTTGACATGTGTCTTCTGTAATTGTCATATTACAGGGATCTCTGTCTAAAAACCACAGGAAAAAGTAGCAAAAATAGAAAAACCCCTACTAAGCCCACGAGCTCATCATTCTACCCATGACATAACCCCACTGCTATAATCCACAAGCTCTCACAACCCAGTGGACAGAATGATGTAAGGTACTGTTGCCATGCTTACCTCTTTCAAATTCAAATGACACTTCAAGATTTCTTTCACCTTGTGGGAGCCCACGTTTCTCATTGGAACCTAGCGCTACCACTCACCAAACTCTTACAAAGCATTTTCATGTCATCATTGCTATTTGAAAAATAGCTTTTTAAAAAGAAGATTGAGTTGTTTGTATGGGTTTCTGTGTGAGAATGCATGTACATAGGCGTGTGAAGGTAGGAAGGCTAGAAGAGGTCACTGGGTATTTTCTTCTATCACTCTCCTTTTTCCTTTGAGGCAGAGTCGCTCACGTTTTCTTGGCTAGGCTGGAAGCCAGCAAGTTGCAATTATTCTCCTGTTTCTGCTTCACTTGGAGCTGGAGTTACAGATGTGCATATCATGCCTAGCTCATTACACAGGTGTCATGATCCAAACTCCAGGCTTCATAATTGTGCAGCAAACACTCTCAACCACTGGGCATCTCTATAGCCAAGAACACAGCTCTTAATAGTAAAATTGATTACATTCAACATACACAGGTAAAAAGCTTTTGATGAGCAAAATAGAAATGCCTATCAAGCACACAAGCCCATCATTCTGCCCATGACATAATCCCATCTTAACAATTGGATATGTGTCTTTGAAGTTTCAGCATTTCCCTTTCTCTTTCTCTCTATGGAAGCTACTGCAATATATCACTTTGTAACATAATTTTTAAATCATAAATTTTTAAATCTTTATCATATAGTCATTACTCAGTAATATATTTCTAACAACTTCTAAGACCTTAAAGCATTGTCAACAACATTGTTTTAAGGTGTTTTAGGAATATATTATAGTTTGCTCAGCCTTGTGTTGTAACATTGAGGGAGATTCCAGGTTTTTCATTATCATTAACACTACTTTCAAGGATAGTTACATACTCTTAGCAAGTTATTTTCATATGTGTGTGGATATTTCATTAAGAATGCACGCCTACCTATAAAACTGCTGGGTTGCATGGTATTGTTCTCACTTGAAATTTTTTAATTATATGTTTTATTTATTCTGTGTGCACATGAGCACATGCATGTGTATTTATGTGCCTATGCATATGCCATGGCATGCATGTGGAGGTCAGAGGACAACCCCAAGGAATCCATTCCCTCCACCATATGGGTCTTGGGGCTCAAACCCAGACTGTCAGTTTGAGCAACAAGCACCTTTTCACACTGAGGGATCCTGCCAGCCCTATTCTCACCTTTCACTGTTATAATACACAAAGGGCAAACCTCAGAGGTTATCCAAATCTGTACTCATGCCAGAAATGTGTTACAGGATTTCCATAAATCTATTTTAACATTTTATAATTTATAATACCTTTTTTAAATCTTTGCCAATTTGATAACTCTAAATAACTTTTTGAGGTTTTCTGATTTGTTTTGTTTTGTTTTGTTTTGTTTCATTTAAGAAAATGTTCTCACTGTATAGCTCACTGTGTCTCACTATGGCTGACCTGGGACTCACTATGTAGACCAGGCTGGCCTTGAACTCACAAGGATCCATTTGCCTCTTGAAATAACATATAATATTCTTGGTAGACAATTTGCAAATATCAAACTGTCTGTGTCCTTTCCGTATTAATTAAATTTGTTCTTTAACAATTTCATACACACACACACGTATTCTGATGACTCTTAACCTGTCTTTTATCTACTCTCCATCCCTGTCAACCCCCTCCTCCTCATAGTTCTTTTCCCCATATTCATGTCCTTTTGTTTTGTGATCTACTGATTTTAACCAGGAAGCCATCTGTGTGACCATGATTTGAAACCATCTGTTGTGCCTTGTGGGCTCACTCTTGGGTGCACAACTGAAGATAATGTTCACCCCTAACCATTAGTAGCCAACAGTTCAGCAGCAGAAGTAGAGATCCATGAATCCATAATTGTCTGTGGACTGCCCCAAGCTTTATTCTTCATAATTGTCCCCTCCCAGCGTCCACCATGATTTCTTCCATTTGTCTTGTAATTCTCAGCATAGTCATCTCGGGCAGGAGTTTATCTGGAGGGGAAAACCGAGAGAAGTGCCCTGGAAATGTTGAGATGCAGCAAGCACTTACTCAATATCCCCATGCTTGTTTGAAAACATCAATCCTGGTGGCTTATTCTTGGATGACATAGTTGGACATCTGGATGTCATTCGATGGTTTCTGGGGTTACATGGGCCTCAGAGACACTGCGGGTCCAAAGACTGTCATCAAAACTCTTTGTCCTAGGCTGGATTCCCTCTTAAATCCAGCACCACTAAAAGGACTGTTCACTGTGACAGGAATGTCACAAGCAGCTCAGCTCATGTACTGCATAGAGAGAAACGGAGGGAGAGAGCAGCAGGGAGAAGGAGAGAGTGGGGATAGGGAGAGGGGGAGAGAAGAGGGAGAGAGGGAGACCCTTAGAGAATTCTTAGTGATTCATCCTGAGTCATGAGCTCATTCCCAAGAGAAATTCTCTGATTAGTCAGCTTAGGTCAAGGGCACCCTTGTCCACACCACCTAGTTACTGACATCCCTGGGCTGGACTTGGGTGGAGAATGGAGCTGAGGAGACTGGGGGTAGTGTTGCTTCTCATAGGAAAAAATGCTAGCAGACAAAACGAAATAAAAAATGAGGCTATGGGGAGGACAAGCAGAGCCAAGGTGGGTGGGTGGGGGTGTGGTCAGGGATGTGGGAGAGAGAGCAAATCTTGAAATAGTTCTATGAATACCAAAGCTTTAAAAAAAAAAACCTTTTGATGTGGCAATGGTAAAATCTACATAGTATAACCTACTTATTTTCCCCATTTTTAAGGGTTTGCTTCGGTGGCGGTTGCTGCATTTGCTTATCTCCTTCCAGCACTCTCTTTCTAGGACTCTTCTTGTCAAAGGAAACTGTCTATTGAATAGCAGCTCTCATCCTGGACTTCCACACACTGCCTACCTGCACAACAGGCCACCACTGCCATTCTACCTTTGGTTTTGTGAATTTGACTATTCTAGATACCCTTTCTAAGAGGAACCATGCAGTATTTTGTGTCTGGCTTGTTCTGTACAGTGTCCTCGGGTGTCATGCATATTGTAACATGGTTGGAAGCTTCCTTCCCCTTACTGCTGAACCGCATGTGAACAGCAAACTTTCAAGGGGGAAAGTAAAGTACACACTCCATAGGAGGAAACAGTCTTCTGGACCAATAGGGGAAAGCTGAAGAATCTCTCACAGAGCCTAAGAACAAAGGCTTGAAGGAGAAAGTAAGACAAGGGTCAGCTGCTTGCTGCAGAGGTCAAGCTCTATAACACTGATGGAATTCTGATGGGGCAGTAAGGAGTTTTCCAGACAGAAAGTTTCTGTGACCTTAACAACTGTGGCTTCAGCAGAACTGTGCAAACTAATCCTGAGAGAACAGAGGGGCTGAGGAGATGGCTCCATTGGTAAAATGCTTGCCATGAAAGCATGAAGACCTGAGGTTAGATCTCCAGTATCCACATGAAAGCCAGGCATGATGATGGCTGCCTGCAATCCCAGTACTGAGGAGGCAAAGACAGGAGAATCTCTAGGGCTTGCTGGCCTACCAGTTTAGCCAATCAGTGATCTTTAGGATCAGTGAGAGATCTTGTCTCAAAACAAACAAAAAAAAATAGCAACAAGAACAGAAAAAAAGGCATGAAAGGCTACAGAGATGGTTCAGGGGTTAAGAGCACATACTCAACTTGTAGAAGTCCCAAATTCAGTTCCCAAAACCCACAAAGGGCTATTTACAACTGCCTGTAACTCCAGCTCTAGGAAATTCGATGCCCTCTTCTGGCCCCTAGAGGCATCTGCACTTACATGCACAAATTCCCACATAGTCAGACATACGTAATTTACAATAAAATACATATTTAAAAAATAATATGAAAAGTAATGAAGGAAGACATCCAGTGTGGCCTCTGTCTTCCACTTGTACCAGAATTCTCACACACACAAGTGCACACAGACCATACACACACACACACACACACACACACACACACACACACACACATCATACTCACATGCATTCACACAAAAATATGTATAAGAATAATTTTTTAATGACTTGATTAAAAAGTAAGAAAGGTAGAGTGGTAGCTGAGAGGAGATAGGATTGGAGAATTGGGGGCAGGGGACTTGTCTTATTTGGATGGGAGGAACCTGACCTTGTTAGTATCCCAAAGGAGTAGAGACCACAGGACAGTAGAGTGTGGGAAGGACCAATGCTTGGTGACAAACTGGGTACAAGGTAGTAGTAGTGGAATGAGGAGCCCATGGGTACCCAGTGCCAAGTGGCCCAGTTTCCCTATGAAACTGACAATTTATAAACTACCTACTTTGTCAAGAGCAACTCTTAGTGATTCATTTTGTTGCAGATCCACCAGATGCCCCCAGCCAAGTGACATGTGTCATCTACGAATACTCAGGCAACATGACGTGCACCTGGAACACTGGGAAGCCCACCTACATAGATACCAAGTATGTGGTGCACGTGAAGAGGTAGGTTCTATGGCACTATCAGATGCATATTCTACTGCAGAGTGGATCCAACTGAGACCAAGACCAGCCTCAAACCTGAGACACCTACCTTTGTTAGGGAACTTAAAACCACTCCTGGGTCACTGCTGTTTTCTGCTTCATGGAACAACAAACTCTATGACCAACTCATTGTTTTCTCTTGGTAGTAACTGGTAGCAGGAGTTAAAGAGCCCATTTTAAACTGTGAGCTAAATCTCAGCCCTATTCTCCTTTGAGGATTAGGATAATGTACTTAGTCCCTCAAAATTCCCATTCTTCATCTCTAAAACGGGCCCCCAATGCATGCTTGTTCCAATGAATTGAGTGGTTCTGGCTTTCAACTCACATGATGGTGCCAGGTCCTTAGCAGTAAGTTCAGGGGAAGTATTAACGATTAATTGTGACCTTCAAGTTTTAGTTCTAATTTAGGTAATACAACTCTAGCTTGAATGGGAATTAAAGTTCCAGACAGGAAAAGTGGAAAGGAAAAAAGATATCCTCCCATGGACTCCTCCTCTGCAGCTCTGGGCAGAAAAATGCCATGCATCTGCCTACTCTATCCAGCTGGGAACCTGGCAGAAGGCATTACAGAGCAGCCTTACGACTGCCATCCAACACTATTGCCACTATATGTCCTCAGAGAGGTCGTTAGCCTTGCTGGATGGCTGGCTCTCAACGTCCTGTGGAATGAGGACAATTTTTAAAGCAACGATGATACAGGAGATATCTTAGCCCATTCATGTTACTATAACTGAACGTCAGTGACTGGCTAATTGGTAAGAAATAGAAATTCATTTCATATAGACCAGAGATCGGGAAGTTCAAGATCAAAGTGCTAGTAGATTTGGTGTCTGCCACTGGCCCATTCCTCATAAGCAGTGTCTTCTGTATGTACTCAGATGAGAGGAGGAAAACAACTCCATTCCTTCATAAGTCATTGACATCATCCTTGAGGGTGGGTCCTCATTACATCATCACCATCTAACAGCTCAGTCCCTTAAGACTCTTGCACTAGAGTCTGAATCTTACATATGAAACTGACCCATTGCTCAAGAGAGGAGCTAGGTCTCAGCATGTGAGTTTGGAGGGACACCAATCAGACTGTAGCAAAGGGGATTAGAATATTATTGTGCATTCAAAACTGTCTTCCTAGGCTGATGTGATTTGCCTTACATCAAGCCTGATTCATATAGAAGAAAGATTAATAAACCCATAAACAATCATTTACAGAGTACTGTATACAATTTTATTTTCAAATAATTTTGGACAAGTCTAGAAAATGATGCTCAATGTATTCTAATATGAAATATTAACTTTATAGCTATTGAACATAGATATATCATTATGTATAAGCAATATTCCAAAATCTGGAAAAAATCTAAAATCCAACACTTCTGGTCCTGAGCACTTTGGATAACGGAAGTAAACTATAGTTAAACTCTGGCAAACCCAACCTGTATTTCAAATTGATGGAGTACAGATCAATGTAATTTTACTGGATTTTAAAGAAGGCACAGTGCAATTGGAAAGATGGTTTAGAGTTAAGAGCATTTACTTCTCTTCTAGAAGACCCAAGTTTGGTTCCCAGCACCCATGTCAGATGGCTAATAACTGTAACTCCAGTGCTAGGTGATCTAACCCTCTGGCCTCTATGGGTACCTGCACTCACATACTCCCATGTACATATACACTCACATACTTCCATGCACACATACACACTCACATACCCATCTGTACACACATATTCACATACTCACATGCACACACACATACACACACACTCACATACCCCCATGTGTACACACATACACTCACATACCCACATGTACACACACACACTCACATACCCCTATGCACACGCATACACTCACATACCCACATGCATACACACACACATACACACACACACACACACACACACACACACATCATTAAAAATAAAAAAATAACACTAAATTCTTTAGAGATGACATAAAGCATTGGAAAAAATTATCATACAAATACATGTTTTCTTCTAGCAAATTCAAAGCACGCTTTCCAGTAAGCACAGACAAACAAAAGGAAACAGGCATCTAATCATCTTCTAACTCATGGGAAACACAATCATGAACTGAAATAAGCTAGAGAAAGAAAAGCCTACTTTTCTAATAAACTGCCCAAAAGGCCTTTTCCCTCCAAGGAAAAGCTGAATTATACTGAATGCTGTGGGCATTGAAGGTGGAAAGCATGCAGCAAAGAAAAAAAAAAAAAAAAAAAAAACCTGTGCAGATCCTGGCTTCTTAGGGTATTTCCATTTAGCCAAACAGCAAGAGATCTGCATAGGCAAAGTTTCACTTTCAACTCATGTGCTTCTGTGTTCCAGTAAAAAAATCACACACACTGTGAAGCCTGCCACCATGGCCACCTGCTTGTTCCACAGGAAAGTGGAAATCCTTCAATGGCAGGACAGGGGTCTTCTCCTCTCTAGTGGTGCTCCCCCTAGACAGAACTCTGTGTTAGTTTCCTGTGTATCAATGGGTGGTGCCGGGAAAAGACTGGCCTCTGCTACTAAGTGTCTACCTACTCTTAGCCCCTGTCTTCAGCAGGCCCTTATAAACAGACCGTCTGTGAAACTCAGCAGTGTCTGACAGTGCCTTCTAGTTGTTAATAGTTGTTGAATAGAAATGAGTGAATGGGACCCTCGAGATGGCTCAGCAGTTAAAAATGCTTGTCTCAGGCCTGACAACCTCAGTTTGATACCTGAGACCCACAAGGTAGAAGGAGAGAACTGAATCTAAAAATTGACCTCTGACCACAATATCATATGTGTACCTGTGAGTATACACATACAGAAAATAAATAATAAACAGATGAAAAAATATTTAATTTCAACAAGTTTTAGGAAAAGAAATGGATCAGTGATAGCCCTCCACTCTGTCCCAGCCAAGCCAATTTTTTTGGTTTTTTTTTTTTCTTTATTAAGAAATTTTCTACTCACTCTACATACCACCCACAGATCCCATCTCCTCCCTCCTCGCATCTCGCAGCCCTCCCTCCCAAGCCACCCCACATCCCCACATCCCCCAAATCAAGGTCTCCCATAGGGAGTCAGCAGAGCCAGGCACACTAAGCCTAGGCAGGTCCAAGCCCCTTCCCACTGTACCAAGGCTGTGCAAGGCATCACACCACAGGCACTGGATTCCCAAAAGCCTGCCCATGCACCAGGGATGGGTCCCGATCCCCCTGCCTGGGTGTTCCTCAAACAGTTCGAGCCAAACAACTGTCTTCCATATTCAGAGGGCCTAGTCCAGTCCCCTGGGCCAGCCAAGCCAATTTAGCAAATATTTATTTCCTGTTTTATGGAAGGCCCATCTTAAACCCTAGGAGTTAAAGGGGGAAAAAGACACCAACAAACCCAAGATCATAAACATTCGGAGGTCAGTGGTTCCTCTTAGATGTCCAAAAGGCTGCTCAAAGGGAACATTTTTCTAAATCAAACACTAGGCTCTTCTTCCAACTTGCTTCCAACAGATTGTCAGGCTTGGAGACAAGCATTTTTAACTGCTGAGCCCCATCTTGTGAAGGACAACTCTCTTGCTGTTTGGGTCACATCCTTAGTACCCCATGCATTTCTCCTTACAAGACTTGAGGTCTTAACATGTGTGGTAAGAGAACTAGCCACAAACCAGCTAAGAATGTGTGTGTGGTTTTCACTAACTGGAAAATAGTCAAAGATGCCCCACTTACCACTAAGCATAGCTGCAGGTTTCTCGTTTTCACGTTTGAATTCTTATTTAACACAGTTTAGCCTATTTTCCAATAAGTTCTCTGTTGATAAACTTATGACCCCTTGTATTTCAGAAAGAATATAAGGCACCTACATAACTATCTAAACACAATGACATAATTTAACTTTAGATACAAATTTGATATATGTATGTGTATACACACACACACACACACCAAGCAGTTGTGGTAGTGCGCACACACACTGGCAATCCCCAGCACTTGGGAAGCCAAAACAAGGGGATTAAGAGTTCAAGGCCAGCCTGAGACACAGAGCAACCCTGTCTTATTTTTTTTACTTTCATTTACATTCATAAAAGTGACATTACAAATGCCTTTTAACTTGTTGTAATTTAATGAGTCCTACTCCTTGCTTTCTCTCCTCACGCATCTACCTTCATTCGTTATTACAATGATGCCATCTTTCCTTTTTCACAGAGGAGTAAACTGAATTATATCAGGGTTAGTAAATTATCTTAAGCCTCACAGCTTATGAAAGGAGGCAAGAGGCAACATGGGAAAACACTGAAGCTTAAACCCGAGTTGCTAGGGACATGTTATTTGGTTCTACCCCTGTGCCATGTGTCGGCCTGAGAGAGCCCTTTATCACCTGCTAAGGTGGCCTTCGTACGGCAGAACATTTCTGTGGTGTTTTAATTCATAAAATCATTTTTTAATGAAAGCATAAAGTTAGTTCCTCACATCTGTGTCTCTGTGAGTAAGTCACATGAATCAGGTTCTGATTCTTGCTGAGGTATTAGGAAGCTGCAGAAATTCGGGAGTTGCTAAAGAGTCATGTAGTAATACATGGAGCTAGAATGGAACTCTAAGTATGAAATGGCAGTAACTTTAAAGCTCTCTCTTCCTCACCAACCCTATGAAAGCAGTCTCCTAGAAGAAAAAAAAGTTGATGGTGTTAGATAAAGAAATCAGGCCAGTCTTTGCCTCAACTCAGCGGCTCAAACATCATAATTGGAACAGTACCAAAAAAGGGGGCAGGTGACTCCCACAGCACCCCATTCCCAATGAATGGTGATGTGCAGATCTGTGAAGTATTTCCTTTCTTAGAAATAGGAATTTGGGGGCTGAAATGTGACTCAATTAGTGGAATGATTTTCTAGCATGCACAAAGCCCCAGGTTCAACCCCCAACTTTGAATAAACTGGGTCATCTTCAGCAACAGAGGCAGTTTAAAGGACAGCTAGAGCTACATGAAACCCTGTTTCAAAGAAGAAAAAGCCAGGCGTAGTGGTGCAATCCTTTAATCTCAGCACCTGGGAGGCAGAAGCAAGGAGATCTCTGAGTTTGAGGCCAGCCTGATCTACATAATGAATTCCAAGTCAGTCAGGGCTACATTTGAAGAGAGAGAGAGAGGGAGAGAGAGAGAGAGAGAGAGAGAGAGAGAGAGAGAGAGAGAGAAACCAAAACACTGTATGGCTATTTCAGAGTAGAGATTTAAAAATAGAGGACCATGAAACAGCTCAGCAGGTAAAGATGCTCTCCACCAAGCCTGATGGTCTGAGTTTGACACTGACCCACAGGGTAAAAGAAGAAGTGGCTCCCACGGGTTGTTTTTTCTCTCTCTCCCTCTCTCACACACCACACCACACCACACCACACACACACACACACACACACACACACACACACACACACACACACACACAC
>CABHPQ010132700.1:0-17779 GCA_902168405.1 Peromyscus aztecus | reverse complement strand
AGGTGTGTCCTCCCCTTCACTGAGGTGTGTCCTCCCCTTCACTGAGGCATGTCCTCCCCTTCACTGAGGTGTGCCCTCCCCTTCACTGAGGTGTGTCCTCCCCTTCACTGAGGTGTGTCCTCCCTTCACTGAGGTGTGCCCTCCCCTTCACTGAGGTGAGTGCTCCCCTTCACTGAGGTGTTCCTTCCCCTTCATTGAGGTGTGCCCTCTCCTTCACTGAGGTGTGCTTTTCTATGGACCTGAGATGCTTTCTGAGTTCACGGTTGGGTGGAAGCTAGTGGTCTGCTAAATTAACAGATTACGAAAGGTTTTTTGTTATTGCTGTTGTTGTTCATGTTTTCTGTTTGTTTATCTGTTGTTCACAAGATGTTACTTCTGGCATAGAAATGGGCAAGGAATGGCTGTTCCAACTAGAACTAGCCCAAGATAAGGTAATTAGCCTCTGGACCTGCCACATTCCAACCGCTCCACAATCCCGGAACTCTACCCAGCCAGTCAGACTCTGCAGGGTGGCTTCTCTTCATTCACAGTTCCCCTTTCTGGAAAAGCACCACACTTTGGGCATGTGGGGGGCACATATTATTTATTAAATATTATAAGGTCCCTCATAACTAGGAAGGCTCATTCCTAGGATCTGATCTAGATGAGGCTGAGTAGTGGGCAGGACAGCAGGTGTCAGGAGAGAGGAACAGCTGGGAAAGGACATTAAGAAAGAACACCCTGGATCATGTCAAAACCATTAGCTTGTGAGCCGGATTTGACTTATTTTTTTTATCCCCTCAGTGTCTGACATAATACTTGCATGTGACGTAAGACACTATACCTAAAGTTAAGTAATCAGGAACATAGTCTGGTCTAATGGAGTGAAGACTGCAGATGAGACAAATATTTCTAAAATAACCAAACTATACATATATTTAACAAGATTGGCTACATAATCCCCCCTGTATTTACAGTTATTTATACTCTGTGAATTATCTTACTTATATTTAAATGGTTAGATTTCGAACTTTCAAAGAAGTCACTGTAGTATTGTCCCTTTTTTATTTGTAAAATATGAATATTATTTAATTAATTTTTTAATTTTTGCTAATTGTCCCATAGGACATTTTAGATACTAATTAAATCAAGAAACATCAGTATTTAAGGTTGAATCCTGTTATTAGAAATTGATGTGTTTTGCATAACTTGGATAAGAAGAGTTAACCCAAATTTTTGGGTATCTCTAGTGAAAGTAAGTGAAGTTAAATTTTAATTTAGAAGCTATATTTTTTGTTTTAATTAAATTATATTCAACGAAAACCCTTGAATCTTTTATATATTAATTTTGAATAAGGCAGGGGTTTAGGGTAAAGAAACAGTTATAACAAAAAAGCATAACCAAATGTAAGGAGATAATATTTTCATTAAAACCAAGATTAGTATTATTTTATCATTTAGAAATATATCAGGTAGAATATTAGATGTCATAAACAAAATTTTAAGATCTAATCACAAAAAAAATTTAAGAAACATGAAGGTGAGAGAAATGTCATTCACTTGGAGTACTTGATTGTCAGTGGTATTTAAGATTAGTGCCCAGCATTTTCAAAGTCCACATGAATGTGCTATCATAAGATGTGAGAAAGTTCACAGCCTCTTAGAAGTGAGTTAGAAGTAGTCCCTGGACACAGTCCTGATTTTTTAAGTAGAATGAAGTCTTCAGTGTGATGTCTTTTTTTTTTTAAGCTGGTGAAATAATCTAGTCTTTTATCCTCTGAACAAGATTCTGTAACTAATTTTGAATGTTAGTTGTCATAGTTGAGTATTTTACCATGCTATGTGTTACGTTTCTCTAATAGACCAAATCTTACAAACAGATTTAACACAGTTTAATGCAGATTAACACAGTATAAATATTCTAAGTAGGCATCACACTCTAAAGAGAATGTTTTTATGATGAAAACAATGACTGATTATCCAAAAAGCAAAGGTTTCATCCAATGGGAAAACATGAAAAAACTAAAATTTAATTACGGATTTTTACATGTTCATTTAGTAAAAAGATAGTAAAAGCAAACCAATACTTAAGAAAACATTGTTGTAGAGAATCAAGCATTAAATTTATCTCAGGGTATGGGAAATAACCCTAAATAATTTATAACCTTTATGTTATTTTTAACTTAAATATGAAATGTTTATTTAAAACAACTTTTTACAACATACTTTAATCTTAACATTATTAAAAAATTTAGAAAACAATTTTAATGTGGTACTTTTAAATGAAAGCTCAGGAGGTTGTATCTAAAACACAGAAAGCTAATGGAACCTTTAGATATCTAACAACTATAAAGACAGGTAGAGAACATTATTTTTTGTTGTCTTACCAAATACAAATAAATAACTTGTTAAAGATTTAAGTTGTTATAACACATACCTTGAAATGCTTTTTTGCTAGAGAAACATTTACTTCTTATTAGTGTTTATGAGGCACCCAGAGCAAAATAAAGTTTGGCATTTATGACTTTATTATTATTGCTATTTTAAATAAAATTCAAAGATGAATAATATTTTAAAATATATCATTATGGTGTAAAACATTAAGATGATCTGTAAATTCTAAGATGTTTGTATAAATCTCAACATAGTTTTTTTAATGAGAGTTGAAAAATATATATTTAGAGTTTTTCTCTTACTTAAGCCTGACTAAAATAAGGATCTTGAAAACTTTGTTTGTTTGTTTGGTTCATTGTTTGGTTGGTTGTTTGGTTGGTTGGTTAGTTGGTTGTTTGGTTGTTTGGTTGTTTGGTTGGTTGGTTGGTTGGTTGTTTGGTTGGTTGGTTGGTTGGTTGGTTGGTTGGTTGGTTGGTTGGTTTTTAAAGACACAGTAGTGGTCAAAAATATCCTTAAAATTCTTTAAATGTTTGTATTTATATGTACATCCCCATACATATACAGCATATCTAAGGTACAGACAGAGTTGGTGAAAAGAATCTGTGTTTGCAGAGACTAAATGACTGATTGGAACTTCAGCACTATGGAGAGACTGGAATGTTGCAGGTCCCGAGTCTAATCACCATGTCTTGGGCTAATTCTAGCCCTCTGGCACAGACATTCCCTGCCCACCTCTGTGTCAGGAATTTTAATTCGCACATCCTCAGGATGCCAAAGTAAGCATATTTTTATAGCAAGTCAGAAAAGGCAATAAGTTATTCAAAGATTTCATTTTGTCCCTCTGGTCAAGTGGTCCCTTTTGTCTCTGTTTACCTCCTGCACTTACCTCATTATGGCCTCTGTGTAAGGGGAGGGGTGTTCACACACACTGAACGTCACTGAGTCTTATATTCCTCCCAAGTCACCATATGGATTACATCTAGGTTAAAGTTTAACTCAAAACAAACTGCTAAAAGTTTGTTGGGCTTTTTACAATGTGTTCCTTCAGACAGCTTTCAAATTATGAAGTACAAATGTGCCCTTATAGTAGAAAATGTTGTGTGATGACATTTTCCTGGGGAGATGCAATACATACACACACAAATAGGGGAGTGATAGATTATAGATAGATAAAAGATAAATAGATTATAGATATAGATAGATTAGAGATACACGATAGATATAGATAGATGAATAGATAGATAGATAGATAGATAGATAGATAGATAGATAGATAGATAGATAGATAGATAGATAGACAGACAGAGGAGAAAGAAGTCTATTCACAACAGAAAGGGAACCCAAGACAGAACAAATGAAAGATTACACCGATGTCCAACTTAGTGAAACAATGAATTTGGGGGGGGCGGGATTCCTAACAGGAACATAGGTGAGGAGTTTCCCACAGGAGCAGGGATGACTCAAAAAGCTGCATCACCCAAAAGCCCCAACACTGGTGATGACTACTGAAAGCATTCACCCTAGAGCTGTCTGGACAGTGTTCAGGTAACTCAGTCTCTTATCTGTGAAGCACCCAACAGCCAGAAGTCCCTCCCCCAACAGCCGTTTGCTCATTTTTATGCTGGGAAGGAGCTCTGGGGAATCTTCCAAGTTTCTGTTCTCTTGATCAGTGGAGTGACTTTTTGTTTACCTCCTGAACTTCATAAGCCTCCCCTCCCCCATGGAGGGAATTTTTCAGAGCAAACTGCAATATAACAAGTGTAAAGGTGCCTCTATCCATCCCTCCTTTCCCCATCATATTCATTATCTCCTGTAATCCTCACAGCAAACTCCCAGTAATTCTTTGGGACAGGTCACATTAACTCCATTCATCATATAAATGAAGTTAGTCTGAATGAGTCAAGGCAAGTGTTCCCAAATTTACAGTTAGTGCCTAAGGGTCTCTCACAAACTCTGTATTGCTCCAGGTATCCAGTGAATAGTCAGAAAATGAAAACAACAGGTTTCAATCCAAAGCCCACATTCCACCCTCTCTACTGTGCTTCTAAAATACAGCCACTAGCACAGAAAAAGGTGGGTTGCCATTTCTTTCTATAATTTTCCTGTCAAGTCGAAGATAGCCAGGATGAAGCTTTACTTTATATTTTCATCTAGGTCATTCGAGTAAAAAAGAATGGAAAGTTGAAAAGGGCGACACCTTTCACCTCTAGGTTCTGTGGTGACACTGTCTCGTTAGATTAGCTGGAGGGCAGTGACAGGCAACTATCTAAGGAAAGCCTTGTGGCTCAGATCACAGGGTCAAAGCTCTGTTCCGCTTTCAAACTGTGCAGGCTACAGCAACCCTGTTGCTCATTGTGAAGTTAGTGAATGCCTTGGTCTGCTGAGCTTTGTGATACCTTCTGAGACATTTACCTAAGAGGATTAGGCCAGATGCAAAACTTAAGACTGTTAAAGGCTGTTAAAGGGGGTAAGAAAGCCCAAGAAAACACGGGGTATAAACTACAACATTGCATCTCTCCACAATCAGGATGTTCTGATCAGCCAAGATCTAGCAATCTGCGAGACCTTTAATAGAAATTTAGCTTACTCAAAGAACTTCAACTCACAATCTCTTCTTATATTCCAAAATTGGGTTGAGATATATGAGGAAGATTTGAGAAAGTCTCAGAAATTGCAATAGGAAAATAAGCCAGCCACAGTGTAGTCCTAATTACAAAATAAGATCAGATCTCCTTGATGGTTGTGTCCAAGTGAGCTATGTCAATGACAGACACGTTTGTATCATTCCACATCGAAATTATTGAATAACAATAAATATACAAGTTTACAAATTCATGTACACTCACTTCATTGGCATAAGTTTACCAAGTGTAAATGTAAACTGCATTCCCTGGCAGGGAATGGACCCTCTTTTTGGTTATCAGCATGTTGAAACATTGGTCCCTAAGCTGTTGGAATTCGCACCCCCCAGGAATCTTTTGCTAGGATCCTATGATCCTAGTCCCAGCCAGAGGGGGGAAATCTGTCTCCCAAAGAGAATTCACACAGCTTTAACAAGTTGTCAGACTCTTTGAAGGACAGATGGAGCCTTGACAGTGATGATGAGTGAACCACACCTTAATCAGAACTAGTTAGTAATGCACACCTTTTGCCCTTTATTTGAACCTAAACTTTATATCAGAACACTTATGATGTACTGGACCTCCTTGTTATCCTATCAATGTGGCCATATTGAATAAATCACCTCATCCTGCTTTTCATCATGTCTCTGTCTTTTCACTTAACCCATTGTAGATGAGTGACTGTGCCTAGCTTAATTAGGCTGCCAGCATTATTTAGGCTATGACCCTAAAAACTTTGTTAACAGTTTCAGCAAGCCATGGCCACCAGGATAAAAGGACACATTTGGAGTGTGCGGTAATTTGAATGAGAAATGTTCCCCATGGCATCTGAACACTTGGTCCTCTGATGGTGGTGATGTTTGGGTAGGTTTAGGAAGTGTGGCCTTGCTAGAGGAAGTCTGTCACTGGGAGTGAGCTTTGAGGTTTCAAATCTACATGCTGCTCCCAGTTCACGTCCTTTGTTTCCTGCTTGCGATTCAAGATTGAGCTCTCAATATTCTGGGGCCACTGCCATGCCTCTGCTCTGACATCCTGGACTCTTATCCCTCTGGAACTCTAAGCCAGATAAGCTCTTCAACAAGTTGTCTTGGTCATGGTGTTTTACCACAGCAATGGAAACATAGTTAATACAGAAGTTGGTACCAGGAATGAGTTATTGCTGTGAAGAACCTGATCATATGGGATTTTTTTGGAACTGTAGCAAGAAGGAACTGCATGTATTGGTCATTCGTATGGTATCTTAAGTCATGAGACTATAGAGAAATTTGTTTTATGACTGATTATCTGAAACTGAGTATCTGCTTCTCATTTTGTTTTTATGGGTTGGTATTATTTTTTGCCTTTTTTTAATTGAAAAAAAAAATGTTTACCTTTTCCAGCTATGGGTCTCTGTGTTGGTTCCGTCTACTGCAAGAAGAAGCTTCTCTAATAATGGCTGAGCAAGGCACTGATCTACGGGTACAGCAGGATGTCATTAGGAGTCATTTCATTGCTGTGTTCCTTTAGCAGAACAGGAGTATCTGGTTTTCCCCTAGGCCCATGGCCTGTCTAGTCTCAGGTTCTTGGCCACCCTAGCAGTGTCTGGCACTGGTTCCATCTCATAAAGTGGGACTTAAATCTAATCAGAGAATGGTTGGTTACTCCCACAATGTTTCTGTCACTACTGAACCAGAGTATCTTGCAGACGGGTCACCATTGTAGATCTCAGGGTTTGTAGCTTGGTTGGCGTTTCCACTCTGGTAGCATGCAGAGTACCTTCTAGTACCATAAACACTAGTCAACAAGGGTAAGGTTTCTAGTTGGACACCGCTGTACTTCTGAGTGTTCAGTGAGATACGTAAGTATCGACTTCAGCAATAGGGCCTTCCCATCAATTTGTGGAAAGCAACCAATAGCCTTGGCAATAGCCTGAAGTGTTCTGGCGGTTTCCATGGGGCCTCTTTGGCCAGCTCAACTAGATATGACCCATTGCAGGGACTGGGATTTTACTTGGTGGTGTAAGATCTATAGTTGGAGCAATATCTGCCCCATTATTGGGGACTCCGTTTAGATTTCTTTCATATATGCATGTGTTTTGGGAAGTTTCTACAATAGTAGGTTTCCATACAGTACTCAAATGGTCCTTAGTGTTAGTTGTCCCTCCCCATATTCTCCCTATTTCCCTTCTCTTTCATTCCCCTCCCCGTTAATCCTCCCAATTCAGTCCCTCCCATCTCTCCACAGCAGTACATTCTATTTATTCTACTTCTCCTTCCTTGGAGAGATCCTCTTCTCCTTCCCAGTCCCTTACTAAGTCCCTAACTTCTGTCATTATACAGATTGTAGCACACATATCAAAGGCTTAAAAACTAACATCCTTGCTGGGTGGTAGTGGCGCACACCTTTAATCCCAGCACTCAGGAGGCAGCGGCAGGTGGATCTCTGTGAGTTCGAGGCCAGGTCTACAGAGTAAGTTCCAAGACAGCCAGGGATACACAGAGAAACCCTGTCTCAAAAAGAAAAAAAAACTAACATCCAAAAATAAGAGAAAACATACATTATTTGGGTCTGGGTTACCTCACTTGGGATGATTCTTTTCAGCACCGTTCATTTACCTGCAAATTTTATTATTTTTTAAACAATTGAAGAATATCCCATTGTATAAATGTACCATATTTTTATTTTTCATTCCTAAGATGATGGACATCTAGGCTGTCTCCAATTTTAGCCATTATAAATAGAGCAGCAATAAATATGAATGAGCAACTATCTCTGTAGTAGGATGTGGAGTCCTCTGGATGTATGCCCAAGAGTGTATACACTGGATCTTATGGAAAATACATTCTCACCTTCCTGATGAATCCACACACTGATTTACACAGTGGCTGTACAAGTCTGTGCTCCCACCAGCAATGAATAAGCATTGTGCTTTCCCTACATGGTCTGTCATTTGTTTTATAGATCTTGGCAATTTTGACTGGTGTGAGATGATATCTCAAAGTAGCTTTGATTTGCATTTCCCTGATGACTAAGGATGTTAAACATTTCTTTACGTGTTTCTCAGCATCTATGTTTCATCTTTTGAAAACTCTCTGCTTAGTTCTGAGCCCCATTTTTTTAATTATTGGTTTTCTTGATATTTAACTTTTTTTAGTTCTTCATATATTTTAGATACTAAGACTCTATCCAGTGTGCAATTGGTAAAGATTGTTTCCCATTCTTTAGGCTTTTGCTTTTCCCAAATAATGATGTCCTTTGCCACACAGAAACTTTTCAGTTTCATAAGGTCCCCTTTATTAATTGTTGATCTTAGTGTCCATACTATCAGTGTCCTCTTCAGAACGTCTTTTCTTGTGCCAATTGGTTCAAGCCTATCCCCACTTCCTCTTCTATCAGGTTCTTATGTTGATCTTATGTTGAGGGCTTTGATCCATTTGGAGTTTAGTCTTGTATAAGGTGATAAATGTGGATTTATTTAGACTCTTCTATATGTAGACATCCAATTGACCAGCATCATTTATTAAAGATGTTGTCTTTTTATATGTAAATATTTTATATAGTGTATATTTCTGACTTCTTTATCAAAAAATCAGGTGTCCATAGGTGTATGGATTTACGTCTGGATCTTCAGTTCAACTCCATTGATCAATAGGTCTGTGTGTGTGTGTGTGCATACCACGCTGTTTTATTACTATAGCTCTGTAGTACAGTTTGAGGTCCAGGGTGGTGATACCTCCAGAAGTTCTTTCATTATTCATGATTGTTTTAGCTATTCTGAGTCTTTTGTTTCGATATGAAGCTAAAAGTTGTTCTTTTTTCCAAATTTGTGATGAATTGTGTTGGAATTTTGATGGGGATTATGTTGAGTCTGTAGATTGCTTTTGGTAGTATTGCCATTTTCACAATATGAATCCTAATGATCCATGAGCATGGGAGATCTTCCCATCTTCTGGTATCTTCTTCAATTTCTTCAATGTACTAAAGTTTTTAATTATACAAGTCTTTCACTTGATTGATTAAAGTTGCCCCAAAGTATATTTTTTGAGGCTACTGTGAAAGGTACTGTTTCCATGGCTTTTTCTCAGTATGTTTGTCATTTGTATATAGGAAGGCTACTGATTTTTGTGAGTTAATTTTGTGTTCTGCTACTTTAGTGAATATGTTTATCAACTATAGAAGTTTCTTATTGGAGTTTTTAGGGTCTTTTATGTGTAAAGTCATATCATCTAAGAGTAAAGATACTTTGACTTCTACTTTTCCATTTGTATCCTGTAAGCAGAGTTTTTCATATGGACAACCAGTCAGCTCTGTCCTGCCAGCTGCTCCCAAATAATCACACAGAGACATTAATTATGTCTCTTATTAATTATAATAATATAATATTATTAATTATAAATTCTTGGCCAATAACTTAGGCTTGTTACTAACTAGCTCTTATATCTTAAATTAATCCATATTTTTATCTATGTTCTATCACATGGCTTGGTACCTTATCTCAGTATAACATGTTCATCTCCTGCTTCCTCTGTCTCCTCCCAACCCTCCTGACTCCATTTTTCTTTTTCCCAGCATTCTTCTAGTCTTTCCTGCCCAATTTCTTCCTGCCAAGCTATAGGTCAGTTATCTCTTTATTAATAGTGAGAGCAATATAGATTCACAGTGAACAAGAGGATTAGTCCACAGCATTTCTCCCTTTTTGTCTAATTAAAAAGGAAGGTTTTAACATAGTAAAACTATATATAAAAAAAGAACAGTTACTGAGTAAGAATTACAGTTACAATATCCAGTCAATTTGTATTTGGCAGATTTAGAGAAACTATTCTATTATTTATCTTATCTTTGTGAGTCTAAAGTTTTACCCCTAATTTACCTTTATCATAACTAAGGAAAACTTTAAGTCTAATTGTTTAGTCTTTAAGTCCATCAAAGACCACAGAAGGGTGTAATGTTACCTAATGACAGGGACATCTGGTTGCCTAGACAGTCACCCAAAGTTGTTCTGTAATGTTGGGGTATCCAACTTCGGCCTATAGGCCTAGTATATCTGACAGACATTTTTGAGAAGCAGGAAATTTTGCAGGGCTGTCTACCCTGTCTTGGCAAGTTTGGCAGTCACTTTGTGTGTGTGTGTGTGTGTGTGTGTGTTCTGCTGTTCAAGTTTGGACAGGATACTGTCAGCTATTGAGGTAAGGGCAATTTCTTTGCCCAAATGGCTAGCTTTTGCCATGAAGAAAGCAAACTCAATACAGAGTTTCTTCAATGCCCATCATCTTTTTTGAAGTAATTTGGTGCTGTCAGGAACAGACCTGTCTCACTGTCATGAAAAGCCTTAGGTTATTAAACACCTTAAATGCCATATTCTATAAGTCTTTGAAGTGTATGAAGACCATCTATCTATCTAAATATGTATATATTTAACCTTGAAAACATATCTAATATGACTACAAGCTTGATTATTATAGATTACTATCAACCTGTATTTCTTAATTATACATGACATTTTTAAATTAGCTATATAAACACAATACCCCAAACAAGAGTAGAAACATACATATAGTATAGCAAAAATAATTTCAAATTTGTATCAATAAACCAAAATCCACACCATTGTAAAAATGTTTTGAGATTGATAGTTGATTTTTGGATTAAATAGATTCGATAATATACCCTTTTTTCCTATAATTCCTATATCCTCCCCTTTTTCTTTAGAAAGAGATCTTTGAATTTAACTCCTTTGTTTAGCTTTTTTCCTGACTATAACTAATAACAATTTGTAACCAACCCTCTTTAAATGATGACATCCATAAATGAAACATCTATAACCAATTTTGGGAATGTGGATGTTTTTTCTCTAGACTGCTTCCTGTTGTCTAGGGACACTGGCATCTTTGGGGGACCCTGAGAAAATTTAGGATAATGGTTAAGTCTTGGCTGGAGTAGTTTGTGAGGCTGGACCACCTCATCCAGCAGCTATTCTGGATGTAGAACTCTGAGGAAACTGCAATAGAGGCATTTTAAGATGCTGGATCACCTGGGCCATTCATCTTTATTGGTGACTGGTCCCCTTGCTCTGAAAATACATAAACTTTTAAAGGTAACATATATTACAAGTATGGAATATGTGGTGTGTATAAGTCAGTTAAAAATATTTTTTGTTTTATGTTTGAGCAGGTAAAATATAGCATATGTTTTGTAGGTTTTTCTTTATTTTTGTAGTCAGGATTTTCAGGGTGTCTTCCCCCATCAAACCTGATCCATATCAACCTGGAATGAATCAATCTCATTTTCTGTGGGAAAAAAGCATAACCTCTTACCCAAAGCAGCATACCTATTGACTTCCATTTTGAAGTCAAGACATTTTTAAAATATATAGATTGGTTTAATCTAGCAGCTTTCATAATCCAATGTCTCTTAGGGAAGAGGAGGGAAAGGAAGGACCAAAAAATCCCAAGATGAGTTTCAAAATTATTTGAACTGCATTTGCTGAGAAGAAAGTTGAGGGTAAATAAAGTCAATGATGGAACAGGCATCATCAAAGGAAGTGATGCCAAAAAAATTAAAATTTCTGTTTAGTTGACTCCTTGACAGATAGTTTTGATATATAAGGTTGTTTGTGGGGAAGGTATTGGTGAAGATAGATTTAAATAGGGTTGTTATGGATGTCCTTAAAGTTACTCTCATGAGGTAGCTTTGGAGTTCTCATCACAGTTGTTTACATAGAGGGAGGTAATAGATTGGCTATTTTTTTAAAGGCTAAGATATACTAAAGTGGTTTTGGGGTTTGGGCTGTAGTATTCTTACATCCCTGAGTGTTCCCCTCCTCCCGCCCAGCCCCTGTTTTTACTTTTTTTTTTTTTTTCACTTTGTATATTCTGTCAGTTGAACGTAAATCAGCTTTTTCTTAATGTAATTGGAGCATGAGTTGGTGGTAGAAGGTGGACTCTGTAGAACAAGGTAGCTCTCTGTGGGTCCTAATAAAACTTGTCAGAGTAAAACATAGCCTCCCTGTGGTCACAGTCAGCATGGAGGGAGAAGCACACTCCCCATTCCAGGAACATTGAGAATGTGAACCCACTTTGGTCTGGTGGGGGTGGGGGGACTGCCAGGAGGGAGCTGGTGCCTGCGTCACTAGAAAAGTCGTGGAGGATCCTGTGATGTGCAGCCCTGGAGATGGGGTGGGCCACATGTAATAATCCACACAGGAAAGATACAGACACCTGATGAAGTCAATTAAAAATATATGAGTCCTTTATTAGCCAGGGACCAAGGGAAGGCTTACGCCTCAAAGTCTTGGGGCCAAAGTTCAGGGGAACAGCATTTTTAAAGGCAAAAGCCACAAAGACAATAATTTACGTCAAAGTAACATGAGAGTTAGAGTAACTTTGAAGCATTCATTTCTGGCAGAACATAGTAATTGTTTTAGAGATGACATGACAATTATTTTCTTATTTATACCTTCCTCAGGTATATTAGTTTATGTCAAGTTTGTATAAATATTCATTATTTTGGTGAACACATCTGGACCATGGTCAAGGTCATGGAAATATCAACTATATTGGCAAGGCAGATGTGACTGTTGTCAGGTAGGAAGCTGAGAACTGTCTAAGTAAACACAAAATGGAGTCAGGACAAGATGGCATTATCTTAGTCATGCCGTAACTGCACGGAGGGAGATGGGGAACAACTACACGTTGGGTATCATCAGCACCGGGCCAGGTCCAAGAAAAATCAGGAGGCTTTTAGTAAGATCCCAGAGAGCCAGAAAGTAGCAGCCATGAGCCACCATGTGTCAGAGGAGACAAATAGAACCCAAGGACAACACTGGAGAAGCCAGGCTTTTTGTCATCATAGCAAAGCAAAACGTTTGGCTATGAATGAGGCAGCCTCCTAACACACAGAGAGAGAAAAGTTGCAGCCTCCACGCAGCTGGACAAAGAGGCTTTCTGAAGAGGCTGCTTTTGTGTGGCGAATATAGTAAAGAAAAACGGAAAGAATAAGAGCTATTTTAGAGTTAGAAAGGGCATTTGCTATAGGAATTCTCAAGCCATTTGCCACTATGCTGTATAAAATCTAGGTCTGTTCAAATGTACATCAGAGAAATCATGTTTAGGCCACTGGAAGCTATTATTTAATTTTTCTGTGTGACAAGATGATGTTACAAAAGAAAATTGGTCATTTGGGTATGATTTCTCCCCCCAGGATAAAGCATTTTGAGAAAGGTGGGCAAAAATGGGTTGTATCCATTATGAGGCTTGAGGAGTCAAGCAAGTGGAAACACGAGGGAAGCCTGCACCTCTCTGCTTCCTGATTCCCAAATATGTGGCCATTGTCACACCCAGGAAACCAAGCTGAGTTTGGGCATCCCCAAAACTGTCCAGTTTATAGCAATGAGTCCCACCCAACCCAAGCTCAAGGGAGGCAGCTGCCTAAACTTTTACTGAGTTGGTCCAAAGATGGTAGTTGTCCCAAAGATGAGAGGCTTACCAGAAGTCAGAGGTCAGTGTAGAGTGTGGAGAAGCAGCAGTAAGCATAGAAGACCAGGGACCCCAAAGAGCATCTGTTACAGCTGAGCCCCATCATGGGCTTTGGCACCATTATGATAGGTCTCAGCTTAGGAGCTCAAGTGCACAGTGAGGGGGATGGGTTGTCTGAGGCGAGTTCAGACCCGTGAGGCAGAGTGTATGCCCCCTTTTTACCTGTTTCAAAGAAATGGGAAGGTCCACAACAACATTTTGAGTTAATGTGCAGAACTGTCTCTAATTCCAGGAAGCAGAAGGGGAAGAGGTCTTGCATTTTGAGAAAGAAGTGAGTGACCTTGAAAATGTGAAGAGTAAAGAAGAGGGACCCATTAGCTACTATGTTTCTATCACTCCTTTAGAGTAGACAAAACTCCTTCTCCGTCAAGTGATTAGAATATCTGACTGGGTTAATAATACTATTCTTTCTGCCCCGAGTTCAGTAGTAACGTAGGGCCATCAGTCTGCACACTTTTCTGAAATATTCAGAAAGGTGAGACTTTTCTTTTTCTTTATTTCTAAGCATGTTTTCCAGGCTTTTTCCCTATAAAGGAAGGGACAGGGGAACCACTAAACTGGACCACTCTATGGGTAGAAAGAAAGGTTTATTTGAGAAAGTTCAACGCTACCATGGCCATCTCTTAGGGGAGAGAGAGAGAAAAGCAAAAGGTGGGGAAAGCCTTGACAGTTTCAAAGAGACAGGCAGCTGCAGGAGAAAGTGGGAATAGCCTGGAAATTAGAGTATCAAGTGGGGAAGGTCTGTGAGCCAGGAGAACCTGAGGACTAGAGTGGGGACTTTGACGGGTATTACTAGGGAATGGATGCCTCATTGCTGGAGATATTCGGCTGTAGAGAGATAAGAGAAGCAATGGCTCTTCCTGGCCGACAGAAACCTGCTTCATGAGTTTCTGAAGAATGCTGATTTCAGGGTTTTGTTCATCTGCTAGCAATTCTTCTGTTACCTGGTCAGAGTCCAACCTGAGCTGAGCCTAGACTGTCATTTATGACATTGTCAAGGGCACTGCCATTTGGGGGGTGCCCATTTGGATCGTGCATCCCCCAATGTTTTAGGATTCCTACTTAAAAGCTTGTGGCCTCCATGACAGCTGAAACGCATGGCTTTCTCCTTGTGTAGCTAAAGTTTTGCAGCATAACTGCTCTGGGAGTTTTCTTTTTAAGCTCTAATCATGTCCTCGTGCTTCCATTTGAGTCTATTCTTAAATCGTTTTTATTGATAACCCCAAAAGGGACCCAGTTAACTTTCCATGTAGCAACACAGGGCAGGTGGGCCCTGATAGCTTAGAGTCTTCTATAGGACAGGTGAGTGCTCTGTAAATGACCTCTGGGAAAAGGGCCAGAAGTCCTTTTGAGCACATGCTTTTCCTTCAGCTCGCTGGCCCACTCCCCTTCTCTGGGGTGCTTTCTCTTTCACAGTAAACTGCCCCCGTTTCTACAACAATACAGTGGGCCGGTGCTTGGCATCCTCCTGCTCCTCTGAGTGCCAGACCCTCTCTTCCAGCTACTTATCTTTGTAGTCTTCCTCTTGGCACCTTAAGCTCCTATCAAGAACCGACTCAGGGGCTGGAGACATGGCTCCCGGCTGAAAGAGCACTCGATGCTCTTGTAAAGGACCAGGGGATCAGTTCCCAGCACCCACATGGCAAGTCACAACTATTTATAAGTTCAGTAAGTCACTTTCCACGGGGTGCTGCTGCTGTGAGCCCTGGGTTCCTCTCCTGGCTGAGCCAGCGAATATGGAGTGTGCTTTTCACTTTCTTTGATAACAGATGATACCACAATCACAATTGCATTCCTGAGCTATTTTCTCTCCTATTCCCTTTTCATTGCATTTTCAGAGTCCACTTTTCTTGGATGTTTTATTTGCTCTCATATACTTGTGCACACACACTCATACATATTGTACTATTTACACAAATCTCCAATAAGAACCAATTTAACAACTTACCTTCTGAGTATTTTTTCTAATTTTTCATAAATAAATGAGACACTTTCCTCATTCAGGGAGGTTATTCATATAAATAGTCAATGCTTGCACTGAATTCAACCCCCAGCACCAAGTAACTAGGCAACAGGTGCATATCAGAAATCTTAGTGCTAGGAGGTGGGGACAAGAGGATCAGAAGCCTGGATTGCATCAGACCCTAACTCAAAAAAAAAAATAAAAATAAAAGATCTGATACAGAGAAAGAATACGACGATTAACAGCTAAATCCTCCATCCGGGGGAGTGGGGGTGGGGGGGGCGGCAGCTATTACAAAGTGTAAAATGTATCATAATTTGGAATTTCTGGAGATTTCCAAGTTTGTCACATATAAACCAGTATGGATTTTGCTTTTAATTCTAAAGCCTGCGTGTGGTTGTGTATGTTTTATAGCACTCTGTTCTTGCTTGTTTTCTCTGGCTCTAGGAAGTGCCCAGAATCGAGTGGGTATTCTCTAGATTTGCTGAATGGAATAACTATTCTGAATGCCCACCACCTCACTTCACTGCCATTGTGCATCCATTTAGGTTAAGGAATTTGACACCAACTTCACATATGTGCAGCAGTCAGAATTCTACCTGGAGCCCAACAGCAAGTATGTGTTTCAAGTGAGATGTCAAGGACCAGGTAAAAGACATTGGCAGTCTTGGAGTTCGCCTTTTGTTCACAAAACGCCCCTCACAGGTGGGTCTGTTTAAATACTGTGTTCTCTGCAGCTCTCCTTTTGATCTCCTTCTTCTAAGCATTCTTTCAGCTTGCCTGCGACCCTTGAGAAAGGCTATTCTGTGGAGGGTGACAATATTGAAATCATCATTTGCTTTGAGCTTTTCAAGGCTGACAGTTTGTGAAATGGTTTAAGTCACCTGGAGATGCTTGGGTTTCAACACATTTACTCACATTTCTTCCCACAAAGGGACTAATTCTACACACAGTTGGGGTGACAATCCTCACAAACACAATGATTTGTTATCAGTCCTTGTTTTAGAAAGTATCATTGAGTTACAGAAAAAACAAATACATCACAAAAAAATTTTTTAAAAAAATCAAATAATGTGACTAAACACTGGTTATCTCTATACTAAAAGTAACCCAAAAGAGGTAAAAACACTTAACCATGGAATTAATGACTTCTCAGCAAGACCTCGCTGATAGAGATATAGAAAGATCTCATTCCTATTATTATTAGTTTAATTACATATGCATTTAGTCACACCACACAATACCACCTTCTTAGCTGAACAGATTTCAATTATAAGCAAGTAATAAAAGTCAAACAAGTACAGTTGTCACAATATTCCAGAGTGGCTCCATGAACCAGAGATATGCCTTTTATGTATAGTTTATACGCCAGGTTTTGTTTTGCTTTCCAGAAACAGCGCATCTGGATTAATTATACTCACATCATTAATAACATCATCCTTATTGCAACAGCTTGACAACTATGATATGTGATTTCAAGTGGATGGAGCCAAGCAAACCAAGTTATTTTGGCGCCCCCTAATGTCCAAATCCTAGAGCTACATTATTAGGAGAATAATTCCAAATAAATTATCAGTTCTCTATTTTTAGAAGTTAAAATTTAATATTTTCCATCTTAAGTTGGTATTGGTAAAACTTCTTGAGACTTTCCATACAATATAAAATATAATTACTTAGTAATTAAATTCTTTTTCAAATTTTATTTTATTTTGATTTTATGTGTATGGGAGTTTTATTTATATGTTTGTCTGTGTGTGCCTGGAGCCCACAGAAGCCCAGAAGAAGGCAGTGGATCCCCTGGAACTGAAGGTATAAATGGTTGTGAACCACAGCGTGGGTGTTGGGAATCAAACCCACATCCTCTGGATGAGCTCTTAACTGTTGAGCCATCTCTCTAGCCCCAAGTAACACAGTTCTTTTTTTTAATGAAATTCAGAGTTACTCAAATGAGTGTAATTAAGCATAATTTGCTTAAACTTACAAAGCACTGTTCTCTGTGAGCTTGTTTGTTTTCTATGTTCACCGTATTTGGTTGTGTAATTAGCACCATTTTGCAAATGTAGAAAGTGAGTCATGATTTGCTAGACAGTCTGGCACATTGCTCGTGGGTCATTGCACTGAGCTGCTCAAATGCTGTGCATTCTCATCACCACTGCTCAGCACTCTCAGTCTTTGTCATTCAGTTCTGTCTGAACAAGTGGAATGGCAGATAATCTGTCCCTCTACAGGTCAGGGGCAGGCCAACAAATGGTGTGTGCATGCGCGTATTTGGTTGTTTTTGTTTTTTTGTTTTTTTTTTTTTTTTTTTT
>CABHPQ010132697.1:0-28247 GCA_902168405.1 Peromyscus aztecus | reverse complement strand
GGACCAGTTGGTTTCAACACAGAATTCTACCAGATCTTTGAAGAAGAGGTAATACCAATACTCTTTAAATTGTTCCACAATTGGGGGAGAAGGCTGGGGAGTGGTAGGAGGGAGGATGGGGAATCCATGGTTGATATGTAAAATGAATGGAAACATCTTTTAATAAAAAGAAAAAAATCTCAAAACAACAAAGAGAATATAGAGGCCAAAAAAATATTGTGGAAGTAAACAAACATACTTTGATTGGATTAAAGGCCCACTCCGTGAGAAAGAATATATTTATGATGTTGCTCTTGTACTTAAGTACCTGGGACTAAGTATACCATGGACGTATTGGAAAATCAGATATTGTTGTTTTCTAAAATATATAGATATAGTGATCCCCAATGACATTGTGTTTTACCCATAAGCAATGTCTTGTTTAGTCATCATCAGAGAAGCTACCATCTGCAGTAAATGGGAACAAATACTGAGACCCTCTACTGAACAATGTGTAGAGAATGAGAGACCTTGGATCATTCAGTCATAAATGAGATGTCTCCATCTCTACTTTTCCTTCAGTGCTCAGGAAACTGCAGAAGAGAAGGTACAAAGATTCTAAGAGCCCTTGAGGCTTGGAGGAATGTAACCAAGGAAACAATACTTTTCAGACAAAAGCAGGACTGTCTCACCTATGAACTCAAAGAGTGACAGCATGCACAAAGTCTGCACAGATCCAAGTCAATTGGGGTCTCAGCACTGAGAGGAGGAAGTGGACCTAATCTCTCATTTCTATCCAAGAAGCTATCTCCAATTGACAACTGCTCCCAAGGGAAAAATTAGTTTACTCCAGTGGAGCCTCACTGGCATATAAACCCCACTCAGATGGAAGCCCCATGCCAAGTAGTAGACAGCTAACTCATATGGACACAGTGCTATTTTGAAAGTATTTCTTTGACTCACAATGTTCTGTCTGTGTTTGTTTTACTTTATTGGCAATTTGCTTATGTATTGTGATTTCCAAATTTGTGTTTTTATGGGTTTTGTGTGAGTGCATGTTTCCCTGCATTTCTATGTGGTTCTGATGCTCTCTGTCTCTGTCTATGTCTCTATCTCTAGCTCTTACACTCTCTTTTTTTCTCTGTTTTTTGATTTTGTTCTATTATGGTTATTATTATTATTATTATTATTATTATTATTATTATTATTGGTTTACGTCTATATTTTCTAGAAAGAAAAGAACTGAGGAGTTAGATGTTTGGGAAGGTGACATGGATCTGGACATGATTAGGATATATTGTCTGCAAAGAATCTTTTGTAAATAAGTAATAATCAAATGATGGTTTCATGTACATTCATCTTAAGGCATTAAAGTTCAATTAATTTATTTCTAGGGTGAGGCATTTTCATTGGTCCGAGGAAAACTTGTGGAAATCAATTCTCTCTGTTATGAGGCTTTCTGGGATGAAACGCTGGTTGTCAGCCTTGGCTGGAGATCACTTTATCTATTGAGCCATCTTGCTTGTACTACAAATTATTTTTTTTTGTGTAATGCTGGTGTTTGATCCCATGAGCTCCAACATACTCAGCATGCATGCTATCATGGGCTACACCCATATGCCTTAAGACCTTTGAAAAGAATTAAATTCACATGACCTTGAACACAGGACTTCTGGCATACTGGGCTTATATGATATCATTGGGCTATACACCTATGCTTTAATAATTGTGAAAATAATGATAATAATCTGTTCTGATTTCTACTGTCATTTTGATAAAACCTAAAATCTGAACTTTTCCTATCAGCATCTCAGTTCAATCAAACATTTTTGTTTCTTTGTCCATTCATCTCATCAGTGCCTCTCAATTCTTTTGTTTATTTTTAATACAGACTATGAAATGCAGCCTAGGCTGGCTACTTACTTGGATAGTCCAAATTCCTTCTGTGAATCTGTACTGTGTGTCTGTTCTGAAGAGTGGGTGGCAGACACCTCTTTCAGGCTAATCTCAAACTGAAGTTGTTGCCTGCACCTCACGGAAATCTGGATGGAAAGGGATATGACCCCATAGAAAGTAAAATTCTTTTTTTGATTTGGAATTAAAGGACACAAAGATCACTTTATGTGAAAATAATGACAATGAGTACCATTTATGTATGTATGTATGTCTGTATGTATGTATGTATGTTGTGGGAGCCAATTTTCAGGTTCCTTGTGGCTTTATCCAGCAGGTCCGCATAGAGAAGATTTTTAGGACCATGGGCCTGAATGAAGGTGTCTGAGATGGTCTGCACTTTGCTGTGCTGGGGGGAGGTCTTTTGCTCCACCCCTTGCTGTCTCTATAAATACCCTGGGGCAGTGACAGTCACGCCCATTGGAATAGGTTCCAGGCCCTCTTGAGGCTATCCTGTATTTTCTATCTGTTTATGTCCACAATCTAAATTCTTCTATCTAATATTTCCTGCTGCATGCACTCAGGAAAACTCTGGGGAACAATGGGGTTGGTGGGTAAACATGCCACAGTATTTATGTATGTATGTATGTATGTATGTATGTATGTATGTATGTATGTATGTGTGTATATGTATTTAGACAGCAGATTTCTCTGTGTAACTTGGGAGCCTGTCCTGGAACTCTTGCTGTGGACCAGGCTCTCCTCCAACTCCCAGAGATCCTCATTCTCATGCCTACTGAGTGCCAGGATTAAAGGCATTTGCCACCACTTCCTGGTAAGAGTACCATTTATTCTTAGGAATGATCAGTTTAAGAGATGGGACAAAAGATGAATTACATATTGTTGAGGCAAATACAATGAATTGTGAAGGCAGTTCAATTACCTTAACACCTGCAAATATTAAAATGTCTGTAAATTAAAGAAAGCCAAGAAAACCATGAAAAAGCAGTTCAACATGCGAAGGAAACTGTTAACGATCTGAAAATTGAAATAGAAACAACAAAGAAGACACAAACAGAGGGAATGCTGGAAATAGAAAATCTGAGTAAAGGAACAGAAAACACAGATGCAAGTTTAACCAACAGAATACAAGAGATGGAAGACAGAATTTCTAGAGTAAAGGACACGATAGAGGAAATAGATTTGTCAGTCAAAGGAAACACCAAAGACAAAAAAGTCATAACCCAAAATGTCCAGGAATCCTGGGACACCATGAAAAGGCCAAACCTAAGAGTAATAGGGATAGAAGACAGAGAAGAATACCAACTCAAAGGCACAGAAAATATATTCAACAAAATTATAGAAGAAAACTTTCCCAACTTAAAGTATGATTACCTATGATGTTACAAGAAGCTTATAGAACACCAGACAGCCTAGACCCCCCAAAAAGTCCACTCTATGCATAATAATTAAATGACTAAACCTACAGAATAAAGAAAGAATATTAAGAGCAGCAAAGGAAAAAGTCCAGTGACTTAAAAAGGCCAACCCATCAGAATAACACTTGACTTCTCAATGGAGATTTTGAAAGCCGAAAGGTCCTAGAAAGATATAATGCAGACACTAAGAGACCATGGATGCCAGCCCATAACATAAGGTACAGGGAAGAAAAATTGTCATGATCCCAAGGGTACCCACCTGTCCCACTACAGTTAGGACACCCAAGGTTCTACTGACAAAACCAAAATCACACACTGAAACACTGTTTTCTACAGATTTTTTAAAAAGATGTCAAAGGCATTCAGACTGTGCTTATGTTGGGATGAAATGATGCATGCTTTTCTAAAGACATTCTAATCAGAGATGTCAGAGTGGACTGTGTTTACTCAGACACAAAGTGATGTAGACAATTTAGGCTTCCCCATCTTACCTAACTTTGAAAAATACTCCTCATAAATCCCTTTTACAACTCTGATTACTAAGGAAAATCTCTAGTCTTTAAACTTGAGCATAAATCACACTCATTAGACTATGTAGCTTAGAGAGCTACAAATTTCACTAATGTACCCATTGTGAAGTCTGCTCTGAGTCTCCCTTAGGAGCCCACACCCTTGCTGTTGAGTATGCCTTAGTATCTTGGAAGACCTTTCTTCCTGTTTTTAACAAATTCAGTTCTGCTTCACACTGATTTACCCTGGAATTCTTGTTCATCAAAGCCACAGTTGGTTTTGCCTGGGTAGATGTCACTGGAAAGAACTCTTATGGTGACTTTGGTAATAGCATGGCATGGAGCTATGTCACAGCACCATTACAAAGGGATTTATGAGGGGTATTTTTTCAAATTGAGGTAAGATAGGGTGGCCTTAAGTGTCTACATCACTTTGTGTCTGAGTAAACACACTTCACTCTTTGACAGCTCTGATCGCAGTGTCTTTAGTCAGTTGTGACTGACCCAATATTTTTTAAGAACACCAGGAACAGAATTCCTTTGCATTTCTTCCAGCACTTGCTATTCAGAATCTGCACTTCATCACCCAGCTTTCAGTTCCTGGGCAATGGAGTACAGAGTACCCAACCGCTTCTAGAGTGGATAGGGACCTGCTGATTTAAGTTAATGAATGTTCATCTAGATCACAGTGTGCATATAGGAAACTATAGATGTACAGCCTCGAAACAGTGACCATATTTCTCAGGCCTCCTCGAAGACCCTGCTTGCTATCAGCATGGGTTGCTTTGTCATAGGACATTGGATGCAAACCAAATGTTTCTTTCTTATTTTCCAGTCTCAGCTCCCCCAGCACCGTGTTCCTGAGACTCATTGGCTGGTAGACCTGTTATGTAGCAGTTTGTTCATTTTTGTTCCTTCAAAATATTTTGTTGCATGAACCTGACAGTTAGTTTATCCATCCTGTTGTTTGTGGTTTTTGGTCTGCTTTTGCTTTCTGCATGATCCTGGATTCTGTTTGCTCCTCCTCTGCACTGGTACTTTCAGGCTCTGACCTGCTGTGTGTGCACTGGTTTTTCCCAGTGGTTTGCATTTGCCCTTGAATGAGGTTTTTGTAGAGTGTCTTCCAAGCCCTTTGCTACTTACACTCTTATGGTATCTTTCCATTCTAACTTGCAAGAGTTTTTTAAGTTTTAAGCACTGATTGGCCAGTAGCCAGGCAGGAAGTATAGGCAGGACAAGGAGAGAGGAGAATTCTGGGAAGTGGAAGGCTGAGTTGGAGATACACTCTGAGCCACTGCCATGAAAAGAGAGATGTAAGGTACCAGCAAGCCACCAGCCACATGGCAACTTATAGACTAATGGAAATGGGTTAATTTAAGATATAAGAACTAGATAACAAGAAGGCTGATATGGCCATACAGTTTATAAGTAATATAAGTCTCTGTGTGTTTACTTTATTGGGTCTGAGCAACTGTGGGACTGGTGGGTGAGAGATGTTTTTCTTGACTGTGGACCAGACAGGACCAGGAAAACTCTAGCTACAAATGACACCCAACATCTTGAGTTTGATCTTAAGCCTGAGCACATTTTATAAGCAATTCTAAATGGATCCAAAACCAGGTTCCTACTTCATGTCTCATACAGGAGGCTAGACCCCGCAACATGAAGTCTTGAGCTACTCTATGGTGGGTTTATGACACGTGGGTTGACCTACTCCCACAGAGGTTTCTGTAAGCTGTGCAACATGGTGCACAATGGATTTAGATTTGCTAGTAAAAAAAGAGGTTTCTGGGTTACACACTGCTATGATAGAAGAATAGACCCACTGATTCTGGGACTTGATGGCTCCCAGAGCTGGTAGAATGTACCACTGCCATGTTGGGAATCTGAGGTGGGCAGAGCCACCAGCCAAAGCTGCTATTTTACCCCTAGTAATACTGCAGTTTAAAACAATAGATTCACAATAAGACAGATTCAGATGGAACAAGACTTTAAATGCTTTACAATGTGTGTAAAAATGTACATAGGGATGGAAGACAAAGAAAAAGGAATATATACAGTTATATATAGAAATAGTTTTTAAAAATAAAATTTTTAAATAGACAGTAAAGCTAATATAAAAAATAAGCCACATAAAGATGGATATTACACAGAGATTCTGGATTGTGTTGTCTTTGGGATTTTTAACTGCAGAAAAACTTTTGATCTTAAAAGCTGTTGAGTTAAACAAATATGTATATTTTAAAGATACCTTGACTTCAAAATTTGGATATAAGGATATGTTTGTTGCTTTAGAAAAGAGGCTGTGCTTTTGTTTCCACAGAAAGTCAGAGGCTATGGATTTGTATCAGATTAAGATACATGAGGTTTCACCAGCCAAAAGCCCCAGAAAGGTCTCTGATGACACCATGGCCCAGATGTTCCAACATCCAGAATGGTTTCAAGGCAACTGGCTCAGACGATACAGCCTCACGGACTACTCCATAATCCTAAAATTTTCTTTGTGTCCCCAATAAGATACAGCAACCCCCTACCGCAGCAGGAAGTAGTAAGAGAAGCTACACCCAAAATCCCAAATACACTAAGCTGGCTTCGGGTATGGAATTGGCTCACTCCTTCTCTACACCCAAGCATATTACCAAAAGAAAAGGTTAAGAGATTTTTGTGTCCCATATCAGAAGAGGCCTCTGGTGTGGACAGAGAACAACCAATATTTCTATAAATGCAATCTCTTTCTAAAGAAAAAAAGGGGTTATGATATAGATATAATAGGATGAAAGGGTAGAATAATGAACCTACTATAAAAGAGAAACTTGTTAAAATGTTTTACATTGCTATGAATTTTAGTTTATTGATACAGGTTTAAACTTAATTTTGTTGTACTGTATATATATATTTCTACTCTCATTTGAGGTATTATGTTTATGTAACTAATTTAGATTGTAATGAGTAATTAAGAAATACAGATGAATAATTAGTCTTCTATGATAGTCAAATGTAGCATGTTAGTTAAGCTTTCTAGGTATACATAGATATATTTCAGATAGACTGGTAATCTTCTAACACTTCAAAGACCTATAGAATATGGCATTTAAAATGTTTTAAAAAATTTAAACTTTCTGGACAGTGAGACATATCTGCTCTTTCAGCTAAAATTTACTTCAAAGAGGAGGATGGGCATCGAAGACACTCCATATGGAGTTTATCTTCACCTTGACAAAAATAGTCATTTGGGCAAGTAACTGTTCTTGCCTGGACTGCTTGATCAACTGGACATGCAGGACCCATAGAAAAGTGACCTCTGAACTTTGCTTGGCAAAATGGTCCTTCAGGTTCCTGCTTCCCAGAGGAAACTGTCAGACATTCTACTGGACACAGAGAGAAGTGACTGAGAGACTATAGGCCTGTGGACTGAAGACAGATGCCCCAACTTTACAAAAGAACATTAAGTGACTGCCCAGGCTGCCTGCTGTCTCTGTCTACTCTTGCAAGACTCCAGAAAGTTGCTTGTGTCCTTCTCCCATTTCTCAGGTAATTATATATCCTTCTGAGGTCTTTAATGTAGTTGAAGACTAGATAGTTATAATTTTTTTAGTTATGATAAAAGATAAGTTAGATATGAAACCTTAGACACACAAATATAGGATAGATAGGATATCTTTTTTAATTTTGCCAAATACAAATAGACTAGATATTATAAATAGACTAGATATTGTAATTGTAATTCTTTCTTGATAACTGTTTTTTTATATGTAAATTTACTATATTGAAGCTAAAACCTTTTTTGACAAAAAGAAAAGGGGAAGTGCTGTGGGATGTTCTGTATGTTAAATGTGTTGCTCTGATTGGTTAATAAATAAAACATTGATTGGCCAGTAGTCAGGCAGGAAGTATAGGCAGGACAAGGAGAAAGGAAAATTCTGGGAAGTGGAGGGCTGAGTTGGAGAGCCACTGTGAGCTGCTGCCATGAAACCGTGATGTAAGGTACCGGTAACCCACAAATGGGTTAATTTAAGATATAAGAACTAGATAACAAGAAGCCTGCTATGGGCATACAGTTTATAAGTAATATAAGTACTGTGTGTTTACTTGGTTGGATCTGAGCAGCTGTGGGACGGTGGGTGAGAGAGAGATTCGTCTTGATCGTGGGCCAGACAGGACCAGGAAAACTAACTACAGGGCTTTTCATTTGTTAGCTGGCTGTGTATAGTAGGGACACTGATGTCCAATTAATTATAGAGTAATCCTGCATAGGCTATTTTTTAAATTAACATTTCTTTCAAATGATAGAATTTGATCAATATTCCCCCCCCACATCCTGCAACTCCTCAAAGATTCCCCCACTACACTACCCAAATAACTCATGCCCTTTCTCTCTCTTACCCACTAAAGCCCAAAACTCCTCTTCTCGACCCATGTAATTCTCCTGCTCTGGTCTCCCCCTGTATCCCAATAACTATATAATTATTTATTGTATTTCCCCTTCTTTGTAATTCCTTGGTATGTTTTCCTCTCCTTCCTAGTTCTTAACTCTATATCTAACCCATGTTTTCTTTTATAACTGAAAGAAATTTTTTCATACAATGTATTCTAATCATGCTTCTCCCCTCCTCCACCTTTTCCCAGTACTCCTCATATCCCCAACCTCCAGCTCCACACTCTTTCTTTTTGTCTCTCTTAAAAACCCAACCAACCCCCCAAAAAATTTAAAAAAACACACAAAAGGAAACCCCATAAAAATCCAAAAATGGAAACTAAAATATATAATCAAAAGC
The DNA here is from genome assembly GCA_902168405.1 of Peromyscus aztecus. Lineage (NCBI taxonomy): Eukaryota > Metazoa > Chordata > Mammalia > Rodentia > Cricetidae > Peromyscus > Peromyscus aztecus. The sequence goes on along the minus strand of CABHPQ010132697.1, from coordinate 19,652 downwards.
AGCTACTCTGACCATGGGCCTACTCTGGAGGGTGGTTAACATTCCAGTGAGACTTCTCTGGAGAAAGCTAATTTATCCTTTGCAAGTAGGTATCAGTTGCAGATTGCTCTGTGTTTGGGGGTAGGAAGCTGCCTGGGGCCTCTTCCTCCTCTCAGCACAGGACGTCATCTGGCATAAACTTGTGTGGTCCCTGTGTATCCTGCCACAGTCTCTGAGTTCGTGTGTGCACAGTCCTGCTGCACTGGAAGACACTGTTTTTTGTAGTCATCCATCCCTTCTGACTCTTACAATTTTTTGTCTTCTTCTTCCACATAGATCCCTGAGTCCTGAGGAGAGGGGAGGATTTTGTGTTTTTATTTCATTCAATTCTAGGAATTTTTATTTCCTTCTTGGTTTTTTCTTTGATTAAATTGACATTCAGTAGTGTGTTGTTTAGTTTCTATGCATTTGTGTACTTCCTAGGCTTTCTATTGCTGTTGTATCCAGCTTTATTTCATCCTGGTCAGACACAAAACAGGATGTGACTTTAATTTTCCTATATTTGTTGAGACTTGCTTTGTGTCTGTATTAGTCAGAGCTTTCTAGAGAAACAGAACTGATAGAATGATATGTACAGGATTTACTAGAGTAGCTTATAGGTTATAGTCTAACTATACTAACAGTTGGCTGTCTCCTGAGGGAAAGTCCAAGAATCCAGTAGTTGTTTAGTCCATGTTGCCGGATGTCTCTTCTTGTTTACACCAGAATCCCAAAGAAGTAACCTTTACTACAAGGGAAAGGATGAACTTTTCTGGAAGAGTGAGGGCAAGCAGGCAGAGTGTGTCCTTTATATAGGCTGCCACCACAAGTTGTGGCAAGAACAATCCCCCACAGATGTACCCAGCTCCCTGAGTTTTATTTAATTCCAGAGTCAAGTTAACCCAGAAGAGCCATGTTCCTGTCCTAATACATGGTTGCTTCGGGGGGAACTTCCACAGGCTTCTGAGAGGAAAGTGTATTCTTTTTTTTGTTTGTTTTTTTTTTTGTTTTTTCGAGACAGGGTTTCTCTGGGTAGCTTTGCAGCTTTCCTGGAACTCACTTGGTAGTCCAGACTGGCCTTGAACTCACAGAGATCTGCCTGACTCTGCCTCCCGAGTGCTGGGATTAAAGGCGTGTGCCACCACCGCCCGGCTGGAAAGTGTATTCTTAATTGTGTGGGTGGAATGTTGTATAAGTATGTATTATGTCTGTTTGATTTATGATGTCCTGTAACTCCAGAATTTCTCTGTTTAGCTTTTATCCACATGACACATCTTTTGGTGAAAGTAGTGTATTGAAAAGAGCTATAGTAACTGTGCTCGTGTGAATCCATGCTTTTAAGTTTATTTTATGTAATTAGTTGTTCCTGTGTCTGGTACATGTATCTTTAGGATTGTGATATCATGTTGATTTTTTTCTCTTTAATGACTATGAAGTCTCCCTGCTTTTCAAAATTCTATTGATTTGAAATCTATTTTTCAGCTATTAGAATATCTATAGCTGCGGATTCTTACTTCCATTTGCTTGAAATACATTCTCTACCCATTTTCCCCCAAGGTGGTCTTATTATTAATGGTGAGATGTTTGGAGGCAGCAAAAAGATGAACTCTGCTTTCTCTTTCTATCTCTATCTTAAAAAAAAACTTTAATTAATTTATTTATTTTACATGCCAACTGCAGCCTCCCCTCCCTTCTTTCCTCTCATTCTCTCTCCTACCCCCTCAATCCACCCCTCCTCCATATCTGTTCAGAAAGGTTTGGGCCTCCCATGGCCATTAGCAAAGCATGGCATATCAAGCTGCCATAATAACAGAACCTCCCCCTGTATTAAGGCTGGGCAAGTCACTCCACCAGGAGGAAAACGTTCCCAATAGCCAGCCAAAGCACCAGGAACAGTCCCTGTTCCCATTACCGGGAGTCCTACAAATAGACCAAGCTACACAAACAGCTGTCACATATATGCAGAGGGCCTTGGATGGTACCATGCAAGTTCCCTGGTTGTTAGTTTAGATTTTGTGAGTTCCCATGAGCCAGGATAGCTGTTTCTGTGGATTTTCCTGTTATGTCCCCAACACCCTGGCTCCTACAATCTCGCCTCACTCTCATAAGCAGGACTCCTTGAGCTCAGCCTGTTTGGCTGTCAGTCTCTGAATCCACCTCCATCAGTCACTGGATGAGGGCTCTCTGATGATATCCAGGGTTGTCATCAGTCCAGTCAGAGTTGATAGACAGTTCAGGCAATGCATCCACTATGTCAGGAGTCTTAGCTGGGGTCATTGTTGTAAACTTGTGGGAATTTTACCTTCATCAGGTTTCTACCTGACCCAGTAAATCTCCCTTTCCAGTCATCTCTCTATGCATTCTCCCCCTCCTCTGGGGCTCTGGATTATAGCATGGTTATCCCTCACTTTACAACTAGCATCCATGTAAGAGTTAGTACATACTATGTTTGTCTTTCTGGGTCTGGGTTACCTTACTCCACTCAGGATGATTTTTTTCTAGTTCCTTCCATTTGCTTTCAAATTTCCTGATGTCATTGCTTTTAACAGCTGAGTAATACTACATTGTTTTAATGTACTATGTTTTCTTTACCAATTCTTTGGTTGAGGCACATTTAGTTTGTTTCCAGGTTCTGGCTGTTACAAATAAAGCTGCTATAAATATAGTTGAGCAAGTGTCCTTGTGGTATGATTGAGCATCTTTTGAGTATATGCCCAAGAGTGGTGTGGCTGGGTTTTGAGGTAGATTGATTCCCAATTTTCTGAGAAACCATCATGTTGATTTCCAAAGTGGCTGCACTCCCCCCAGCAATGTAAAAATGTTCCCCTTGCTCCACATCCTCACCAGCATGAGCCATCATTCATGGTTTTGATCTTAGCAATTCTGAAAAGTATAAGATGAAATCACAGAGTCCTTTTAATTTGCATTACCCTTGTGATTAAGGATGCTGAACATTTCTTTAAGTATTTCTCAGCCATTTGAGATTCCTCTGAGAATTCTCTGTTTTGGTCAGTATCCCATTCTTCAGTTGGATTATTTGCTTTTTCAGATGTCTAGTTTCTTGAGTTCTTTATATATTTCCGAAATTAGCTCTCAGTCAGATGTGGGGTTGGCAAAAGTCTTTTACCATTGTGTAGGCTGCCATTTTGTCCTATGGACAGTGTCCTTTGCCTTACAGAAGCTTCTCAGTTTCATGAGGTCCCATTTATCAAATGTCTATCTTAGTTCCTGTGCTATTTGTGGTCTGTTCAGGAAGTCTTCACCTATGCCAATGCATTCAAGGCTGTCCCCCAGTTTCTCTTCTATCAGGTTCAGTATATCTGGATTTATGTTGAGGTCTTTGATTCACTTTCTCTTAAGTTTTATGCAGGGCCATAGATATGGATCTATTTGCATTTTTGTAATTACTAACATCCAGTTATGCCAGCATCATTTGTTGAAGATGCTTTCTTTTCTCTGTTGTATAGTTTTGGTTTCCTTGTCAAAAATCAAGGGTCCACAGATGTGTGGATTTATGTATGTGTCTTTGATTTGATTCCACTGATCCACCTGTCTATTTTTATGACAATACCATGATGCTTTTACTACTATACCTCTGCAGTAGAGCTTTGAGATCAGGGATGGCGATATGTCCAGTAGTTCTTTTATTACACAGGATTGTTTTAGTTATCCTGGATATTTTTTGATATGAGGTTGAGTATTATTATTTTAGGTCCGTGAAGAATTATATTGGATGTTTGATGGGGATTGCACTGAATCTGTAGATTGTTTTTGGTAAGATGGTCATTTTTACTATGTTAATCCTACCCATCTGGGAGCATGGGAGATCTTTCCACCTTCTGATATCTTCTCTAATTTCTTTCTTCAAAGATTTGAAGGTTTTGTCATACAGGTCTTTCACTTGATTGGTTAGAATTATAATAAAATATCTTATATTGTTTGTGGCTATTGTGAAGGGTGTTGTTTCCATGATTTCTTTCTCAGCCCTTCTATTATTTGTATATAAGAAGGGTACTGATTTTTTTGAGTTAACCTTGAATCTAGCTACTTCTCTAAAGATGTTTATCAACTGTAGGAGTTCCCTGGTAGAACTTTTATGATCACATATGTGTACTATCACATCATCTGCAAATAGCAATGCTTTGACTTCTTTTTCAATTTGTGGCCCCTTGATCTCCTTTTCTTGTCTTATTGCTCTAACTAGAACTTCAAGTTCTAACTATATTGAATAGATATGGAGAGAGTGGAAAGCCTTGTCTTGTTCCTGATTTTAGTGGGATCACTTTGATTTTCTCTCTATTTAATTTGATGCTGGTTATTGTCTTGCTGTATATTGCTTTTATTACCTTTAGGTATGTTCCTTGTATCTCTGATCTCTCCAAGACTTTTATTATGGAGGAGCCATGCTTTCTAATACAATCTGTTACTCTGTCTCTTTACTGGGCAGTTGAAAGCATAAATAAATTATTATTAAACGATGTATATTAATTTTTTCATTTTGTTGTTTTTGTTGGTTTTTTGAATTTATTTTAATTTATTTTACAATATAATTTAATTTTACATATCAGCCACAGATTCCCTTGTTCTCCCCCCTCCCGCCCCGCTCCACTCCCCCCTAGCACAACCCCCATTCCCATCTCATCCAGGGCTAAGACTGCCCTGAGGAATTGAGATCAACCTGATGGACTCAGTCCAGGCTGAGCCAAGCATCTCTGCTAAGCCCCAGGTTTCAAACAGCCAACTCATGCAATGAGCACAGGACCTGGTCCCACTGGCTAGATGTTTCCCAAACAGATCAAGCCAATCAACTGTCTCACCTATTCAGAGGGCCTGATCCAGTTGGGGGCCCCTCAGCCATTGGTTCATAGTTCATGTGTTTCCATTCATTTGGCTATTTGTCCCTGTGCTTTATGCAACCTTGGTCTCAACAATTCTCGCTCATATAAACCCTCCTCTTTCTTGCCAATTGGACTCCCAGAGCTCTACCTGGCCTGACTGTGGTTCTCTGCATCCAGTTCCCTCAGTCATTGGATGGGGTTTCTAGCACAACAATTAGGGTATTTGGCTATCCTATCACCAGAGTAGGTCAGGTGGTCCGTTTATCGACCATTTCCAGCAGTCTATTGTGGGGGCATCTTTGTGGATTTCTGTGGGCCTCTTTAGCACTTTGCTTCTTCCTATTCTCATGTGGTCTTCATTTACCATGAACATTCCTTGTTTTCCCTCTCTGTTCTTGATCCAGTTGGGATCTCCCACTCCCCCAAGCTCTCTTTCCCTCGACCTTCGCCCTTCATTTCCCCCACTCAAATCCAGACTGCTCATGAAGATCTCATCCATTTCTCTGTCACTGGACGATCCCCATGTCTTTCTTGGGGTCCTATTTTCCAGGTAGCCTCCCTGGTGATGTGAGTAGCCGTCCAGTCTTCCTTGTTCCACAACTAGTAACCTCCTATGAGTGGGTACATACCATGTTTGTCTTTCTGAGTCTGGGTTACCTCACTCAGGAGGATTTTTTCTAGATCCGTCCATTTGCCTGCAAACCTCATGATGTCACTGATTTTCTCTGCTCAGTAGTATTCCATTGTGTATATGTACCACACTTTATTTATCTATTCTTCAGTTGATTCCTAAACCAAATAAGGATACAACAAAGAAAGAGAACTAGAGACCGAACTCCCTCATGAACATTGAAGCAAAAATACTCAATAAAATACTGGCAAACATACTCCAAAAACACATCAAAACAATTATCCACCATGATCAATAGGCTTCATCCCAGGGATGCAAGTCCAGTTCAACATATGAAAGTCCATCAATGTAATACACCATATAAACAAACTCAAAGAAAAAAAACTACATGATCATCTAACTAGATGGAGAAAAGGCATTTGACAAAATCCCACAGCCCTTCATGATAAAGGTCTTGGAGTGATTTGGAATACAGGGAACATATCTAAACTTAGTAAAGGCAATTTACAGCAAGCCAACAGCCAACATCAAATTAAATGGAGAGAAACTCAAAGCAATTCCACTAAAATCATGAAGGAGGCATGGCTGTCTGCTCTCCCCATACTTATTCAATGTAGTATTTGAAGTTCTAGCCAGAGCAATAAGACAGCATAAGGAGATTAAAGGGATACAAATTGGAAAAGAAGAAATCAAGCTTTCCCTTTTAGCAGATGACATGATAGTATACTTGAGTGACCCCAAAGATTCAACCAAGGAACTGATACAGCTTATAAACACCTTCAGCAACATAGCAGGATACAAGATCAACTAAAAAAAAAAAACAGTTGCCCTCCTACATACAATTAACAAACAGGCTGAGAAGGAAATCAGAGATACATCACCCCTTACAAAATCCACAAGTGATATAAAATACTTTGGGATAACACTAACCAAGCAAGTGAAGGACCTATATGACAAGAACTTCAAGTCCCTGAAAAATGAAATTGAAGATGATGTCAGAAAATGGAAAGATCTCCCATGCTCATGAATAGATAGGACTAACATTGTTGGGGTTTATTATAACTCTTTCGGTTAAATTTATAGAATTACTTATGCCCTGTGCCTTTTTAGGCATATTTAACCTCTCCAGACAGAAATATTTCTTCCAGTGTCCACTGTAGAGTTGGTCCAGTGTTCATAAATTCCTTAGAAATGATTTTATCTTGGGCAATTTCCCTTTGTGCTTTGATTCAGATAGTGCTTCCGGGTGTGGTGGTCTGGGTCTGTAACCTGTGGGTGCCCATAACTTGTAGAACACTAGTCCATAACCATTTGACTCTCGTAGTCTCCATTGAAAAGTCAGCTGTTGCTCTGATTGGCCAGGCCTTCCTTTCCTGAAGGTTTTAATATTATTACTTTGTTCTGTACATTTAGTGTTTTGAATATTACATGGCAAGGAGAGTTTCTTTTCTGTTACTGTTTACTTGGCTTTTTGTATGTCTCTTATGCATTGATAGGCATTTCTTTCCTGAGTCTTTTCTCCCTATCAACAATTACTTGTAGATTTTGAAATTTTATAGTATCCCAGATTTCCTAAATGTACTTTTCCTTCCTTTCTTCCTTTGCTCCCTATGGTGATATTTTATTAGTGCTGCAATGTGATTTTATTTGTATGTTAATAAAGTTGCCTGGGGATCAGAGGTAAGAGCAAGCCATTTAGCAGAAGTCCAGCTGTAGTGGCACATGCCCTTAATCTGATCACAAGGCAGGTAGAATCTGCGTATTCAAGGACACAGCCAAACAGTCGCCTGAACCTTTAATCTCAGTATGAACCATAGAGATCTGGAGGTCTGTATAGACAGGCAGTGATGAGGAAGTCATGTGGTTGGGTTTATAGCCAATGAGAAGGCAGAACAGAAAGGCAATAAAAAGACAGGACACAGGAAGTAGGTCTCTCAGGTGAAGGACATCAGTGAGTGGTAAGATTAGTGGTCTTGGCTCTTGGCTACTGCTCGATCTCTGGGCTTTTAACTCTTTTTTTGGCTCTGTGTTTCTTATTTAATAAGACCATTTAGAATTACATCTGCATTTGGTGCCCACATGGCAAGAACTCATTAAAAACCATTGGCAGTTATGACCTGGCTCAGCCAGAGTTTACAGGCCCCAAGTCTGACTGGAGCTACTAGGTCCAGCTCCACGTGGTCAGAGCTGCACTTGACTGTAGCTGTAGCAGCTACAGCTGGAGGTGCTTGCAGCCAAATCCCCAACTCACATGGTTAGAGTTTAAGGAAGCCACAGCTCAAGCTTGTATGGGCTCAAGTGAGAGCATGTGACTGGATTTCAGCTTTTAGCCAGAAAACATGTAGCATGTGGCTATGCTTGCTTTCTTTCTTTCTTTCTTTCTTTCTTTCTTTCTTTCTTTCTTTCTTTCTTTCTTTCTTTCTTTCATTTTGTTTATGTAGCTATTTTGAAATTTCCTCAGATTTCTACTGTTCTACGCAGACTTGGTAGTCAATTAGTATATCAGATATTTTAAAGGGAAAAACTACTTAAAAGAGAAATTTTTTCCACATTAAAAAATGGTCTTATCTATACAATGGAAGGAAACTGATCTTTGTTTGATAAAACATTAGACAGTCTGAAAATGGAACATTGAATGAGAAGATTAATGTTGATGGGAAGTACATTACACCAATTGTGCATATTATTACTTTACTTATCCTTATTTTACAATTTAAAAGGATAGTCAATTTAAGTGCCATGAAAAAAGTTTTAGAAAAACCTGTTAAAATGAATTATAGAGAAATTCAGACTCAGACAGAAGATTTTAAGGGTGAAATTATTTCAGGATTGGATTATAAGGTTACAGAAAGAAAGTCTGTTTTCAAACAAACTTAATTTATCTAGTAACCATACAGCAGCTAGCTGGTCAAGTGAATGTACAAAATAATTGGACTCCAACTGAAATGTTAGATTTAATAGGTTTAAGGAAGCAATAGTACCTTATGGCATGCATTCCCCATTTGTAAAGCAAATGTTAAATTCCTGATCAACTTGTAATAAGATTATTCCTCAGGACTGGAAAGAGCTGGTAAATGTTGTCCTGGAACCTGAAACACAGTTGCAGTGGCACACGTGGTTTAGAGATGAGGCAAAAACCAAAGAAAATCAGTGGAGGGATAGAGGTGAGGAAATCTCCCAGGATCTGCTTGTTGGAGAAGGCCAATATGCTGAAATATAAAGACAATGTTTATATGATAACCAAACCCTAATTGTATGTTGAATGGCAGCCATGAATGCATGGGAGAGAATTGAGGAAGCAGGAAAGAAAACTGAGTCATTCACAAAAGTTATACAGGGCCCAAAAGAATCCTTCATAGATTTCTTACAAAGACTGACTTCAGTAGTAAATAGAATGGTCCCAAATTCAGAAGCTATCCAGATAATTATCAAATCTTTGGCTTTTGAGAATGCAAATGCAGCATGCAACCGAATAATCAGGCCATTAAAGGGAAGATCTGCACCCTTGGAAGATTGGATTAGAGACACGATTAATGTTGAGTCTCATGGTTATGATGATATGTGGATAGCAGAAGCAATTTCAAGAGGTTTGTGGAATGTCAGACATTTTGGATGTGGAAAGCAAGGTCATTTGAAAAGGGAGTGTAAAGTGGGAATTCCTAGAAACAATGATTCTTCAAGAAACAATGGCAACAGAATGTCCCTTCCTTCTGGAGTATGCAGAAGGTGTGGTAAGGGAAAAATTTGGACCAATGAATGTAGATCAATAAGGGACAGACAAGGTAATACTTTGCCTCAGTCTTCTGGAATCTCACAGAGAGGCCTCACGCAGGCCCCCAGAGCAAATTCAGTTCAGACCTTTCCTGCAATCATAGAGGAAACCCCTACTCAGAGCAATTAAATATCCAAATGTCTGTTGGAATAAACCAGACTACTTGCAGTGATGGAACAACTGAGACAGAGAGAACAGAAAATTCAGGAGAAACCATAAACATTTTTTTTGGCAAACTTCTATAAATGAACAAAGACCAAACTTAACAATAAGAATAAATTTTTTTTTGTCTGGTCTGGTAGACACAGGTGCTGAAATGACCAAAATTGCACCAGATTTTTGGCATCCAACTTGGCCTCTTCAGGAGGTAAACATTCAGCTGTTAGGCACTGGAACATTATCTCAAGTGAAACAGAGTGCAAGATGGCTCAAATGTATAGGTCCAGAAGGACAGAGAGGAAAATTAAAACCATATGTGGCTAACATAGCTATTAACCTATGGGGTCATGACCTGTTACAACAATGGAATACTCAGATTAACATCCCTCCAACCTCAGAAATGAATAGTGAACTAACACATGTTTCTGAGAGAAATATTAGAAAATATTATTCTAATGAGTAGTCAACAGCCATACAGATTGTACAATAACAGGACACAACAACTGCAGATCTTCCAAAGACGCCAATAGCCCTACCTTTAAAATGGTTAACAAAAAAGCCTGTATGGGTTCAGCAATGGCCTAACAACAGAGAAACTCCTGGCCTTAGAAGAACTGGTAGAAGAGCAGTTAAATGCTCAGCATAGAAGAATCAACCAGCCCTTGAAATTCTCCTCATTTGTTATCAAAAAGAAATCTGGTGAATGGAGAATGGTAACAGACCTTAGAGCAATTAACAAATAATTCAGCCAATGTGCTCTCTACAGTCTGGAATTCCTTTGCAAACTCTCTTACCTAAAGGATGTCCTCCTATAGTTATTGATTTAAAAGACTGTTTCTTTTCAATACCTGTACAAGAAAAAGACAGAGAATGATTTGCCTTTATGGTGCCTACTTATAATAATTCTCAACTGGCTAAGAGATATCAATGGAGGGTCCTCCCACAGGGAATGTTGAATCGCCCAACTCTGTGTCAATATTTTGTACAACAGCCATTGGAAGTGATACATAAAAATTTCATAAATCTATAATTTGTCATTATATAGATGATATTTTCCTAGCTGACTCAAATGCAGATACTTTAGAAAGAATGTTTGAAGAAGTAAAGAAAATTTTGCCTTGCTGGGGATTACAAATTCTTCCTGAAAATATACAAAGAGGAGATTCTATTAATTATTTAGGATATAAAATAGGTCTACAAAAAATTCTCCCCCAAAAGGTGCAAATTAGGTGAGATTGATTATGGACTCATAATGACTTTCAAAGATTATTTGGAGATATTTATCTTCTACGAACTACTGTTGGGGTAAAAAATGATGAACTGATTAATTTGTTCAAAACCTTAGAATGTGACAGGACTTAAATCGTCTAAGAGAATTATCACCTGAAGCTGAGAAAGAATTCACCTTGGGCACCAAATATAGATTTAACCAACTGTCTTATTAAATAAGAAACACAGAGCCAATGTAAAGATAAAAGCCCAAGAGGTCAGAGCTAAGAGCCTTACCCTCCTGCTGTAGCTAGCCTCTTCAGCCAAGATACCTCTCTGAAAGAGAGCTACTTCCTGTCTGTTTGTCTTTAAATAGGGTTTCTGTTCTGCCTTCTCATTGGTTGTAAACCCAACCACATGACTGCCTTGTCACTGCCAGTCTGTACAGACCTCCAGGCACACATTGAAGTGTGTATCTCCAATGCTGGCTGTTTCCTTGAACACACAGAGATCTACATAGCTCTGCCTACCAAGTTCTGGGATTAAAGGTGTGCGCCTCCTTCAGCAAATCCTACCGGCATGCACCATCACAACTGGCTTTCGCTATGGCTTGCTAATAGCTCTGACTCCTCGGCAACTTTATTTATTAACATACAAATAAAATCACATTTCAGTACAAATAAAATACCACTATATTTGAAAGTGCAGGAAGGACACATGGATCATATAGATCTAAAGCTGGATTGCATTTTGGTTATTTTACTCTCTAGGGATTCTCCTACAGGAATTTTAATGCAGAGGGAAGATTATATAGGAAAGGATATTTGTACCGAATAAACCAAGTAAAAAATTTTTAAAAAAAACTTATGTGGAAAAAATCTCTGACTTGAGTTTGAAAGGAAAATTGAGACTTTGTCAATTAGCAGGAATAGACCCAGCAGAAATTGTCATACCATTAACTAAGAAGGACATTAAAAAATTATGGGCAGTAAGTGAACCTTGGCAAAGAGTTTGCAGTAATTTTTTTGGGAAAGATTTACAGCAAATATCCCAAAAGTAATAGAATTGATCTTATAAAGAGACCTGATTGGAGTTTTCCTCCAATTGTACAGAAAACCCCCATATCTGGAGCTTGTACATTTTATACAGATGCAAACAATCAAGAAAGACAGGTTGAAAATCAGAAAATTTAAGTAAAGTGGTTCAAAGTCCTTATAATTCAGTTCAAAGATCAGAATTGTATGCTATTCTGTTGGTATTAATGGATTTTTCAGAGCCTCTAAACATAGTTACTGACTCTCAGTATGCTGAAAGAGTGGTATTACATATTGAGACTGCAGAATTTATCCTGGATGAGTCAGAATTATCTTCACTATTTATTCAATTATGAGATATAATCAGGAATAGGAGTCATCCTTTATATATAACTCACATTCAATCCCATATATGTCTTCCAGACCCTCTAGCACAAGGTAATGATGATATTGATACATTATTGATAGGAAACATGCTGGAGGGCTCAGAATTTCATAAAAAAACCATCATGTCAATAGTAAAGGTTACAAAAGGATTTGTCAATAAACTTACAACAAAATTATAAGGCAATGTCCTACTTGTTCCTTTTATAATCAAATGCTGTTACTAGCAGGATGTATCCCAAAGGGTACTCAGAGGAATGAAATCTGGAAGATGGGTGTGTTTCACTTTGCAGAATTTGGAAAATTGAAATATGTTCACCATATCATTGATACTTATTTGGGATTTCAATGAGCAACTGCTTTGAGTTCTTAAAAAGCTGATTCTGTAATCACTCATTTGCTAGAAGTTATGGCCATCATGGGTATACCTGCAAAAATTAAAAAAGACAGTGCTCCAACATATGTCTCTGTTAAAATGAAACAACTTTTTTTTCTTACAATATAAAGCATATTATAGGTATACCAAATAATCCTACAGGCCAAGGAGTTATAGAAAGATCAAACAGAATTCTAAATGATATGCTAAGTAAACAGAAAGGGGTAACAAAAAACCCAGAAATAGACTGCATAATGCTGTATTAACTTTGAGTTTTCTCAATGCTAACGAGAAAGGAACAACAGCTGCAGAGAGACATTGGATAATAATAAAAAAACTACAGAATTAAATCAGCCTATATACTTTAAATATGTGCTGACCTCAGAATGGAATCCAGGATATGTGTTACATTGGGGATAAGGTTTTGCTTTTGTTTCTACAGGTGAAGATGAGCTATGGATACTACTAAAATTGATAAAGGTTCAATTTGAACAAGAGAGACCTCTTAATTAGATGACGCGATAGTTCATCAACCAGCGTGACCATCCAATTTAAACTAACACATGCCTTTTTTTTAGTCAGCTATAACTTGCCAAAAGGGAACCTCCCCAAAGTTAGTTTTGGGTAAAGGTTTTTGTTTTTGTCTTTTAGGAGAATGAAGGCTAAGGAATCTGAAGAACACTGGACATAGGAAACATCTGAATTAAAAGGACAAATCATCTAGAAAAAATGTCGCAAGAAAAGGAGTAAAATGGCCTATTGGTATATCATCTATACAATTTCATAAGTCTTCCTAAATGTTTGTTTTTGCTCTTCTCTAAAGACATTTAATGGTCTTCTTGTAGTCCCAGTTCAATTGAAAATTAAAGCTGGCTTTGGAGTTGTAGAATAGGTCTCTCCTTCCTTAAACCCAAGCATGTTGTTAAAAGGAAAATGCAAACTCCCTGTATCATGCCAGAAGAAATAGCTATACATTTATTTCTAATCTTGTTCAAGATATTGTACTTATACCATTCATTTAACAATGTATTGCGTTTTGCTTATGCTTGAATGTTATTATTACCAACTATTAAGATATAAAGTAATGAAAGTTTGTAGTTAGACATTACAATCGAACTTGCAGTCATATTTGGTATGTTTTCAAGATCAAGCAGTTATATTTTAGATATACTGGTCATCTTCAAACTCTTCAGAGATCTACAGAATATGGCATTTAAAATATTTTAATAACTTAAAATTTTTTTCTTCTTTCATGACTATGAGACATATGGGCTCCTGGCAGTACCAATCTACTTCAGAGAAAATATGGGCATTGAAGAAACTTCATATGGAGTTGACTTTCATTGTGGCAAAAGTTAGCCACTGGACAACAAAGTATCCTCAAATTGACTGCTGACAAACAGGACAAAATGGACAGACAGGACATGAAACAAAGGACTACTAATTCTTGCCAAGACAAGTGTGGTTGTGTTTTTAACAAAAGACATCTTCTGTACCAGGAATCTTAGAGAGTCTTATTAATAAAATCAAACCTGAGGCCAGTTATTAAGGTGAAATGCTGGATGGTCAGAGAGACAGAAGCATCCACGGTTACCTCACCACCTCGGATCCTCAGCTGGTCTTGTTTCCTCAGACTGGTGGCCTCTGAGTCCTCATCCAGAATGAATCTCAGCTGAACTGCTGCTCAAAAGCCTGAATGCCTAACCAGCTAAATGCTTCTAGTTTCTGGTCCTCACGCCTAATAGACCTTTTTGCTTTCTACTACCACTCCCTGGGATTAACGGCTCACTTTCTGTGATTAAAGAAATGAGTCGCCATGCTTGGTTGTGTCCTTGAATAGATGGATTTCTGCCTTTGGAATGCTAGGATTAAAGGCGTGTGCTTCCACTGCCTATCCTTCATGTTTAACATTGTGGCTGATCTGTCTCTGACCCCAGATAAGTTTATTAGCATGCACAATATTTCGGGGAACACAATAACACAATCTTCTGAGGCCAGGACAATATGGCACCATCCCTGAAGTGGCCTTTGCAATCCAGAAAAGGTACAGATCCCCTTTCTTCGACAGTAGCTGAACTGGCAGTGTTCTGATGGCTTCTGATGTGCAGTGGAACAGCAGTTGAAGTGGTTGTTCTTGAACGATTAACTAAGCTAATGGAGTCTAACCTCTCAATTATAGACTGGCATTTAAAAAAAGAGATGAAGCCACACACAAGCCAAGAAGAATGGACAGCTGAATTAAAAATATCAACAATTTCCAGAATTTAAAATCCTGAATCATGACAGGACACTAATGGAACTCAGGTGTTTCTGGTACATGTACTACTCTCACCAAATGTGAGGTCTAACTGTTGGCCTTGTGTACATCCTACTTCACAAACGAGTCTGTCAGATAGCTAAGCCTATAGGTTGAAGATCATGCCCCAATGCTGTGGAGAAACCTCAGGTGACTGTCCAGGCAGCTTGCTGTTTCTGTCCACTCACAATTTTTTGGAAGCCGCTTGCATGCACTTCTTGTTTTTTTAGTAATATTGCTTTTTTCTTGGGTCTCTAGGGGAGTTGAAGATTAGATAGTTGTAGTTATAATTGAAGATTAGACAGTTATAGTTAAAGATTAGATAGTTATAGTTTTTCTTGTTAAGAATTTCAGAAAAGAAACTCACTAATGAGATGTAAGTATATAAATCTGAAACACATTATAAGGTATTTCTGTTAGTAATATAAGTTAGGATAGAAAGTGAATAAGGGACATTCTGGACTTACCAAAATCATATAGATAATGGAATTATTTTCTCTGAATTTGTCAAATGCAAATGGACTAGATATTGTTTAGGTATTTAGTGCTTATATATATTGTATATAGTAATTATACTTATTGTATATAATTTTTCTTATGTTAGCTTTAACTTCTTTCCTTTTTTCTTTTTATTAGAATAGAAGAGGAAAATATGGTGATATTTTATTTGTGCTGAAATGTGATTTTATTTGTATGTTAATAAAGTTGCCTGGAGATCAGAGCTAAGCACAAGCCATTTAGCAGAAGTCTGGCCATGGTGGCACATGCCCTTAATCTGACCGCATTGCAGGTAGAATCTCTGTGTGTTCACTGACACAGCCAAACAGTGGCCCGAACCTTTAATCTCAGTATGAACCATAGAGATCTGGACGTCTGTATAGACAGGCAGTGACGAGAAAGTCATGTGGTTGGGTTTAGAACCAATGAAAAGGCAGAAAAGAAAGACAATAAAAAGACAGGGCACAGGAAGTAGGTCTCTCAGGGGAAGGACATCAGGAAGTGGTAAGATAAGGTGTTATTAGCTCTTGGCTACTGCTCGATCTCTGGGCTTTTAACTCTTTATTTGGCTCTGTGTTTCTTATTTGATAAGATTGTTTAGAATTTCATTTACAGGGCAGAGGAGGAGAAGAAGGGGGAGGGGTCTGTGATCTGCTTCTTATAGACTCCCCTGCACATATGCATATGTGCTTATGGAGCTTCACCACAAATGTGCATAGACTGCATGTTCACACTGCTTGCAAATTACCCTATCACACAGGGCATGGATTACACAGGACATAAGGCTCCTTACTAGGCTACTGAACTGTGCAGGTGCATTCATGTGACTGGGGGAGTGACCAGGAATTCCATCATTCTAGACTCTTTGCTTATTATAAAAAAAAGGTGGATGAGCAAGAATAGGGGCACAATGTCACCTGAAAGCTGCTTCCATCTGACTGTGTGGGCATTGATTGACTCTTGGGTGGTATGTAGGAAAGGAGGCTTCTGGGATAGCCAGGTTTCCTGGGATGGTGGACTGTCATCTGCTGCCTTGGTGCTGTTCAGCATCCCTCGCAGCCTGGGAATCTAGCTACCTGTGTCTGAGAGGGTGCTGATGAGACATAGAAAAAACATAGAAAGAACAATTACTTACATTACATATATTTATTTTGGGGGGTACAAGGATGGGGGAATGGAGACCAGGACCAGGAAAGTTTGGGTTATACTTATCTGAAGCAGATCTGACCTGTCCAGATGTATTCAAGCTGGTTCTGCAGCTCAGAAGGATTTTTGAACATATTAAGTAGCTGCCAGGGGGAATTTAAAATCTTGAGTTGGTGACCATGATATTTTAATGTTTTGGTGATCTGCTGTGTTGGTTAGGGTTAGTGAGGGAAAGAGGAGGGTCAATGGGGATATTTGGAACATGCTTTTTATTTTTACCTGAGATAAGCCTTATCTGAGACAGATTATTTTAAAGCACCTGTTTCCTTTATTAGTTTAGTATCCAGGAGACATAGATGATCAATTGCTGTGGGCTAGCAGTAATAGATTGTTATATTAAAGTCTGTTTTTTGCAGAGCCCAGATGCTTATGTGTCTGGGAGTATAAATATCTTTGGACTATTAATGTTCCTTACCTCCTGGGTATAGTTGATGGTACTTGGACTCCAGTTCTATGGTGTTCCTGTAACAATTAGCTGAGTAGTTAATTAGGAGTGGAAACCAGGAACAGAAATACTTGTGGATGAAACCTCATTATTCTGGAATTGGTGACAAGGCAGTGGATCATGATGTCCTCTAGAACTTGAGAGAGAGCAGGGCCCTGTCTGTGTCATTGTGCATGAGGAGGAGAAGAGCTCTGCTGATGTGTCTAGAGTGAGGCACATGGAGTGAGGAAATGAAACAAAAGCTCATATCGTAAGTTGAAAATCTCTTCCCAATATGTACCCCCGAAAGTATAATTAAGTGGTGGGATGTGATGAGGTAGCTAAGCCTGCAACCCTAACCTGACAATAGGGAAATGAGAAGGAGAGGTGGGACCCCAAAACTCCCTTAGTATTGAGTAAGTGGCTCAGTGTCCAAAAGGAAGGAAATAGATCTCCTCATGTTTTATCCTGGGTTCTCTATGAGGTCATTACCAAGCTGAAGATGTCTGCTGGAGGTCTTGGTTTGATGTCTCCATGTCACAAGGTGCATGAGGGCAGTCAGCTGACCAGTATGTCTCTCGGTGGCACTTTGGACAAGGCTCAATTGATTACCTGCACAGGGAAAGGCCCACACAAGCCCACCTGGCCTTTTCTACCACAAATTTCAAACAGGGACCTGGAAGCCTTCAGGGAGCTGCTCAGATTGTGTGTGCCAGCATTTGGCAATTCTGTTCATGGGCTTTTTCATCTCTTCCATGGCCCCTTAAATCCCACAGCTGAAATTTCTGCCTGTGGGGTCAAGGACCTTCTCTCTAGATCCTTAAGCTTAGCCCTCAAACAGAGGTCATGGATAGATCCACTGTTAGGTATCATTATTGTGAGTAGAAGAAATGAATTACACCACAAAAGACAGACATTGCCTTAAATTTATTGAATGCAAAAGGGTATTTCATGAATTGGACCAATGAAATAAGCAGGTCTTTGTGTTCAACTATTTGAAAAAAACAGATGTCAAATCTAAACTATTGAGAAAAGAAAAAGAAATTAATTTCATCCTGATTAAATGAATAATTACTCAAGAATGTATTATTATTCTGCATATATCCACCAAATGAGGAGCATCGAGATGTCAAGAAAAAAGGCTTCCAGAAAGGCCATGTGAAGAAAGGAATTTCAGAGTAACTGCAAACAAGGGGTGCAGGAGAAAAGTTCAATGCCCATCTCTAGGAAGATTTCAGCAAGCAGGGAAGCAAAGAGAATTTCATTTTTTTGGGGATGTCTTTCTTTTTCACAACTTGGGAGGCTCGGTTATTGACTAGACTGGATTTTCATTGGGCACTTTGCATGTCCCAGTGGCTGTAGAAAATTTTATGATCTAGTCTATGGCAATCTAAAGGAACAGGAATCTCATTGCTTTCCCCCCACAACACTCACATGGAGCTTTGTGCCCTCTCACAAATGTTTGACCAGCACATAGTGCATATTTTTCTTAATGCTAAAAAGATCATTTTGGATTATCAGTAATAACATTGCAGAAACACTTTACTACTTACCTAAAGACAGGAGATAAACAAGAAGCACCTACAGATAAGCCATTCTTGGGGCTACACAGGATTGAAATTTCCTCCAATACATTCACAAAACATGGTGACTTAGTAGGGGTTTTTATTACTTTGAAGAGACACCATGACCAAGGTAACTCTTGGAAAGGAAAACATTTAATTGGGTCTGGCTTATAATTCAGAGGTTTCATACATTTTTGTCATGGAGGTTATCATGGTGGCATGCAGGAAGACATGGTGTTAGAGAATGAATTGAGAGTTTTACAACTAAATGTGCAGGCAGCATGAAGAGACTGTGTGCCTCTAGTCTGGATTGAACTTCTGAGACTTCAAAGCCCAACACCTACTTATGCATTTCTTGTAACAAGCCACACTTCCTCAAAGAAGGCCATATCCCCTAATAGTGCCTCTGTTTATGGAACTGCTGGGGCCAATTTCATTCAAATCATCACATTCTCCTCTGTGGCCCCTATAGGCTTGTAGTCATATCATAAGGAAAATGCATTTAGTCCAACATGGTCTATGACATCAGTGCTGTTTAAGAGTCTGAATTTCAAAGTCCCTCCTGAGACTTATACAATCTCTTAACTCTAATCCCCTGTAAAATTAAAATGCAAAAGCACATCACATACTTCCACATACAATTGCACAGGTTATTCAGTTCCATTGCAAAAGGGAAGAAAGGGAGCATAGAGAGGAAGTACTGGACCAATGCAAGACTGATAAACAGCTGGGCAAGATCCAAACTCTTCATCTCCATGTCTGATTTCAAAATATTCTTCAGATCTCCAACCCCTCTCTACTTTGTTGGGTGCAACACACTTCTTTCCCTTCAAGAGTTCCTCTGTTTGATAACAGCTTATATTGAGAAGCATCCTATGGTTCTGGCACTTCCAACATCTTGATATGTCCAAAACTATCGTGGATTCATCTTCACAACTTCTAAGACCTCAAAGTTCCATGCCCTCAAGCTGTAATGTAGTTCCTTCAAAAATACTCACCACTTAACAGTGTCACTCCCTAAGAGTGCATGAGGTTCATTTATATTCAAACAATCACAAACGATTTTGCATATAAGGAGAAGGAATTACAGTGATCCTGAAAACTACTCTGGTAACAATAACAATATAGCAACAATTATTTACAATCCAGAAAATGGAAGTTACTGTCACAAAACATGAACTTCTCTAGCTCATTCCCCAAAAGCCATATTTGGACACATTCATTAGCCACCAATAAAATAAT
>CABHPQ010132695.1:0-16029 GCA_902168405.1 Peromyscus aztecus | reverse complement strand
CCCCCCCCCTCCTCTTCTTTTCTTGGTTTTTCGAGACAGGGTTTCTCTGTGTAGCTTTGGAGCCTGTCCTGGAACTCTGTAGCCCAGGCTGGCCTCGAACTCACAGAGATCCACCTGCCTCTGCCTCCCGAGTGCTGAGATTAAAGGTGTGTGCCACCATGCCCACCTCATGGGAATATTTTTAACTACGTAATAGAAGTGGAAATTCAGAATCAGATGTGCAGCTCAGACACCATTCTATGTGTGCACTTGGGTGTGTGGGTGCGCCAGAGGTTGACATTAGTGTCTGCTTCATTGCATCTGGGTTTTCATTTAATTATATAGCTTAGTGACTGTTCCACAGTTGTATGTATATGTAGAACTGCTTTAATTTTTTTAACACTTAAGTTGCCAGAGGTTATCTGTGTACCAAGGCCAGAGGCTGATGTTCAGCGTATTTCTCTGTCACTCTCTACCTTAAAGGGGGGTGGGTACATCGTGGGAACTGCTAGGAACATGGGGGCACTAAGGAAATAGCCTATCACAGTAAAATCTGTTGATACCTACTCACCTTGGTGATGCTTCCAGTGTCCCAAGACCTCTTCTTGGTACAGAGGACTGGGCTAGCTTCCCATTATGTTACCTTTATAGGGGACACTATAATCTATGCCTGACTTTTAGTAACCACCCCCAAAGGCTGTTCAGTAAAAACCAAGGATTGACCAACAACAGAATGATTAGAATAAGAAGTATCCCTTTCACTCTATATTCTGGCAAAAATAACATAGACCAAGAGATGGAGAGGTAAACAAACTGACTCATAAACAAGCTAGAAAAAAGCCTTGGAAGATTTTAATGAGTAAGTTCTAAGCTCTGGTGGAGGCAAATTGCAGGGTTTTAGAAGCTTGATTAAGCTAAGTGTGGTACAAATGCTTTGGTGTTTGAGATGCTTGGGAGGAAAGAGGACTGTTGGAGGCTAGGAGCTGAAGAGCTGGAGCCAAGTCATGTCGTCCCCACTAACAAAAGAAAAACGACAAAATCCTTTACTGACGAAGACTTGCAGACTGAGTCAGTTTAAACCTCTGAGAGTTCCCTGTTAGAGAGGATAATTCCACCCCCACCCCCACTTTGGGCTTCAGCTCGATGGTATTGATAAGGTTGTCTGATTTGTGGGGTGCCTTGAGTACAGGAAGGTACAGCCCAGATGCCAGCTGGACTACCTTCTCCTTGAAATTCTCCAAAGGGATTAAGTTGAGCCTTTGTAGTTCTTCCTCAGAGAAGCCTGGCTGGCGCTTATTTCCAGCCATCACCTCACGATTTGTGGAATTAATTTCACTTTTAATCATTCTGAGGTATTTTCTTTTACTACCTCCCTCTTTCCAATAAATAGCACATATTCTAAAAACTTTATGAAATCTGTACATGCTCTTGTATATTTCGGCTTTCCATATAAACACACGGCTTAGTAATTGCTCCGCTGTGGACGGACAGGACTGCCTTTTTTCACCTTTTAAGTGGCACATTATAATTATCTGACTTAACGAAGTACCATCACCTAATGTTTTTTGAGACAGGGTTTCTCTGTGTAGCCTTGGCTGTCCTGGAACTTGTTCTGTAGCCCAGGCTGGCCTCAAACTTAGAGAACCGCCTGCCTCTGACTCCTGAATGCTGGGATTAAAGATGTGCGCCACCATCGGCTGGCCACTTACTTAATCCTAATTAAGATATTTACATTGGTTTAAATTGTGGGCACCAAGACTTTTACTTATACACAGGTCACTTTGCATGGAGGAGAATATTTGAAGGATTTGAGAATATTTGAACTTTACAGAAATAGAATTTCTGGGTTAGAAAGCAGACACTCTGGTTTTCTGAATTTTCTTTTTTTGTATGGTCATTTCGCCTGCCTGCATGCCTGTGTACGTACCACATGAATGTCTGGTGCCTCTAGAGGCCAAACGAAGGCACTGGATTCTCCAGGACTGGAGTTACAGATGGTTGTGAGCCACCATGTGGGTGCTGGGAATTGAACCCGGGTCCCCTGGCAGTACAATCAGTGTTCTTAACTGCTGAGTGGTCTCTCCAGCCTCTTGTTTACCTTCATAAAACTATGATTCGAAGAACAGTTTGGGTTCAAACCAATCGATACATTTTTATTGGGATAGCATCCCACTAATAATTTAGGGAGATAACTACTAAGACTTATCAACAAAAGCTTTGTTTTTTTCTTTTTGTATCTTTGGAGCCACATCTTCTTAGTGATTATAATAAGGCCTTCCTTATTATTCAGTATCTTTTAGGAACTAATCAAGGCAGATCAAGCTAACGCTCCGATGAAAACATCACAGAAAATCCTAGTGCAGTCTTATGCCTATTTGGTAAGACTTTAAAGACAGCTTTTATGCAAATGAAAAAAATCCGCCAAGGGTTAAAACTTCCTGCTGAAAAAGCTGGCCACACACGAGCAATCTGCAGTGAATTTGTATGTGACGCTCTGTAGCCACCACTATGAGTCCAGTCAGTACTCCAGAGTTCTTGTCAGCTGGCTTGAATGCTGCACAGTAACACCCAAGGTTTTGACTCTCTTCCCAGATGTTCTTTTTGGTTTTGCAGTGGGTTTGGTCATGCCTGGAAATTTACTGACCACAGTCCTTGGGTTAGTGACTTCTTGAATGTGACGCTGCTTTCTCTGGTATTTGTGTCTCCAAAGGTTTCAGGATGATACTCTTCAGATGTGTGGCAGGTCTAAGTTCTCTAGTGGGTTGGTGCCTAGGAGGCCTTAGCATGGAGGAAGAAGAGCTTGTTGGTTGATTAGGGAACACGAAGATCTGGGGCAACATCCAGTTGCATACCTGGACATACGAGTTCCAGCTGGAGGATTCTTATCTTTAATAATCTAATGGACTGAAAAGCCATCTTCTCTGGCAAATGGCCACTCCATAAAGGTCAGCCAAAGCTTGATAAACTGGGCACCTTCCACCATGACCCAGTTCAGTTACTGGCAGGAGCTTAGAGCCTGCCTTAGTTACTGAACTATTTAGGACTCAAGTATGTGTTGACACACAAATGAGGGTACTTTTGGATGACAATTTCAAAACAATTATTGTATTCATCTTCTTGCTTCAGCAACACTTTCTCAGGGACATGCGCACTGGAGAGCTAATTGAAACTTCTTATAAATGCATAGCAGTGTGGTAGACATTCCCAGGTAACATGTCTTCTGCTATCACATGCTTAAGAACATTCTTTAGCTAATTTTTTTTTCTGCAACAAAAGACTCTGTGTTCTAAACTTGAATGCTATACAAGAATCTGGACAGTGTAGAGTAATGAATGCTTCCCTTGTTTAGTGCAATCAAAAAGTAGGACAAAGGCCAAAAGCAAAAACTCAGGAGCAAGTTCTAAGTAAATTAAAGGCATATGGAATGTTTAATCATCGAGGCAAAGACAAGGCTGCACAATGTAGCCAGTACAAGGATAAAGATGAGCTGTGAATGAGGTGGCTGTTCAGTCTGATGGTCTTCCTGGCTTGCTGAACAGACAGTTGGTGGGATGGTGCTGCTTCTCGAATTCCCTTTATTCCCATCATGATGGAGACACTATAGCCTCTAATTACTAAACACCCAAACATAAGAAGTTAATGACAGCTGAGGCAAGACCATCAGCAAAAAGAAACTATTAAAACAGGGTAGGCAGAAGGCAGGTGGTGTCCAGACAGCATCTGCACAGATTCCACGATTCTCCTTATATTATTAATTGACAGAACCTATCTCAACCAAGTTATAAAGGTGTCTTAAGTTCATATTGCTGTGATAAACACCATGAACAAAAGCATCTTGGGAAGAAAGGGTTTGTTTCATCTTACAGATTATAATCTATCATCAAGGGAATTGGGCAGGGACTCAAGGCAGGAACTCAAGTAGAGGCCATGGAGGAACACTGCTTACTGGCCTGCTCTCAGGCTCAAGTTTAGCTACCCTGCTAGTTCCTCCAAGGGCCACCTTCCCAGGGGTGGCACTCCCCACTCTGGGCTAGGCTTTCCCTTCCACACCAATCATTAATCAAGAACAAAGACCAAAACAAACAAGGCCAATCAGATGGAGGCATTTTCTCAATCGAGTTTCTCTCTTCTCAATGACTTTAGCTTGTGTCAAGTTGTCAAAAACCAACCAGCACAACGGGGATACTTTCTGTAAACAGGATTGTGCCTTTGAGTCTTGGGGGCTGTCTTCCGTGTTCTTACATACCATGCTGCAAACTCAGCAAGGCTCAGATAAATTGAAATCTAAGTGTATTGAGCTTCTCAGAGAACATGATTTAAATAAAAGGAATTTTGGTTTCTTTTTCCTCCACATTTTTAAAGTGTGTGTGTACATGTGTTCACACACATATGACATGCTATAGCTCAAGCATGGAGGTCAGACGACAACTTGCAGGAGTCAGTTGTCTCCTTCATATGGGTTCTGGGCAACAGAACTCAGGTAGTCAGGTTGGCAGCAAGACCCTTTATGCATAAAGCCATCAAGCCTGCCAAGGTTCCTCTTGACAATTTCTAATTTAAAATTTGTAGAGTCCTTAGAGACTTCTGCATAACAGAAACTGGGTGTATTAGTAATACACACACACACACACACACACACACACACACACACACACACACACACACACAACATTATATGTAGAAAATGCATGTTAGAGAACTGAACCATGGTAGGATCTAAGTTCTGGAAAAAATTTCATACTGAACACAGAGTGCTTAGGCTGAGGTGGCACAGACAGCACTTCCCTGAGCCGTTAACTCCTAGGTAATACTGTTAAGATGCTGTACACACTGACAGGATCACAGGCGCCGGGGGAGGAGCCATGTACTTAGAACCAAAGCCAAGCCAAGCCACGCCAATGCAATTTCTGAACACACTGTCAATGTGGCTTCAAAAGCAGGGTTTCGCTTTACCATTCAACCAGAAGACAAAGGCTTCATGAGACATATCCCCAGCTACAATTTCCAGTAGGGATGTGGGGGTTATTTTCTTCAATATCAAAGAGACAGCTTCACTTAAAAACAGTTGGAAGAGTTTTATGAATAGGTCTCCATTAAAAAAAAAAAAAGAGCTTTTGCACAGCAAAATAATGGAGTGAAGAGGAAGCCCACAGAATGGGAATCTTTGCCAGCTATGCATCTGATAGAGAACTAATATTCAGAACTCACAAAGAATTCAAAAAACAAAGAGCCAAGAATACAAATGTCTCAACTGAAAAATGGGCTATGGATCTGAACAGTTCTCAAAAGAAATAAAAATGGCTTTGGCTCCCCCATGAGCTTGACCATGCAGGCTTTACTTTTCCATGGAAGATTGACATGACCTGTCGCACAAGGACACCAGATGCCATTGGATTATGCCTAGTAGCTACAGTAGTTTATCTGCATTTTGGGGCTGGCAAATACAATTCCACAAAAACCTCCATCCTCTACTTTGGGTCATGTGCTTATCTCTTGGCTCATCAGCATGGCTCATGGGGTAGGAAATGAAGTCTGTCCCGAGTCATGAACTCTTCCTTAGGCCATAGCACAGGCTTTGCCAACTGTGGCTGTGGTTTACATGGGGCTCACACTTGGACACAATTTGGACCGGGGGGTGGGATATGGAAGCTTGTGTTGTCCACACTGACTCAGAACTCAGGCTGTTCTTTCCTGCCCTAGTTTCTGTAGTCCTGGAATTACAGGCATGTGCCACCACCCTGGCAGACCTTCTTGGTTCCTGACAGAAGTGAGTGAGCAGGGCTAGTGCAGAGTGTCATACAGTGGGGAAATGGACCACAAGGAGGTAGAAGCAGGACGCCTGGTAGACAGAAACAGTAGCCACGGTAACAATGGGAATGGTTGGCTTGCTAGGACAGGAACAGGTCAGTGAGGACAGTCGGTGGAGGGTGAGACAGTGGTTAGGTTGGCCTGTTGCAGCTCTAAGTGATCAATGCTCATTCCAGTGGAGGGATGCTGTGGTCAGACCTATGTGACGATGTTGCCTCTCAGCTACTCTCCTGGATCATGCTTACTGTCCCCTTGCCTACATTACTTTCCAAATACAAAACATGTGTTACTTCTATTCAGTATTAAAATTCAGACTGAAAACAAGCTATACTTAAACATTTTAGTTACCATGGTACCAACCAGAGGGCAAGTGAGGAAGAACAAGGCAGCAATCGGTTCCAGTCTGCACAGGTTTTTTGGGGTTCACCTCAAACTGGAGAACTAGTATATTTGAAGCTGTGACTGCACTGCACTCTGTAAGAACAGAATGTGTCATATGTAGACTTTTTCATCTGATGTTGAGGCACATGGCGGCCACCGTATCTAGTAGAATAGGATGTAGTAACCATAGCAGTAATCTTATAAACAGATTCCACTCTCCTTCAATTTTCATAAATGTATCAACTAAATTCTGGTTGAGAAAAGGCAGAACTGGACAAGACATAAATGGTTTAAGATTTTTGCCATCCAAGTTGATTACTGAAGAAATAAATATAAATAGGAACCTGGATGCTTCAACAAAACTGAAGAGTCAGAAAATTTGCCTGCCTTGTCTAGTCACAATGCAGAACAAGGGAAAGAAAGCCTTCCTCAGTCTCCACCACAGAGCAGGCTTACTGTGGCAGGCTGAGGACCAGAACAGGGTTAACTTTCTTCCATGAAGTTTTGTGGAATCAGTTACTGTTTTTAGAGGCCATGAGGCAGAGGGTGTGGTCATCATCAAGGGACGTTATGAGTGATGCTGTTACACTGTCCATGTCCTCCAGGAGACAGCACTAAAGGTGATGTACCAGTGCTTGGTCATCTTCTATAGTGCCATGGATTCAACAAGTGAGGATGGGAACAACTGAAAAACAATGCATCAGTACTAAACATCAACACACTTCCCCCCCATTATTTCCTAAATACAGCTGTTTGTAAAGCATGTACCTTATATTATATATTCTAAGTAAACTAAGAGATGCTCATGCTCAGTGTAAACTCTCTAACACACTATTCACAACCCCTGAGAATCTGTAGCTGTTGGTGCCTGCAGATGACCCCGAGACGAGTCTTCCCCGGGCTGAGGACCACATCTGTTTTTTTATCTTACCCCGACCGAATTCTGGTCAGGCATTAGTAATCTTCCTAAGGGCTATCTCCCAACATATCCTGAGAACTTCAGGGTGGGGAGGAAGTAAGTTGCACTCCGGCACATATAAACGAAAAGCCACAGGGTGAGAGACAATGCTAGGCAGGGACCCACCCTCGTTCGAACAAAAGCAGAGGAAGAGTTCATGCTAGCAATCTACAAGAGACTATTTTGGGGAGCACATGCATCGTCAGCAAAAATGCTCCTCCTGGTCTCCAAAAATACAGTGCTTAAGGTGCATGAGTTAACTTTTATTGGATGCTGTCAAAGTAAACGAGACGGGAAGAACAGAGGGGCAAATGCCAATCATGTTGCATTTGCTTCCTTCCTTATCACGTTTGCATGGGTCAACAGAAAGGAAAACTAATGAATGTCTTCCTGGGTTTTTGTGTCCCCTGCCCCTGGGTATTAGGAGTCTCAGACATGCAAGGCAGTCTGTTCAGATATGTTCAGACTCTCTCCTGAGACCTGAAGGAAAAGGGATAGATCAACTCCAGATACAAGTTATGGATGGTTCAGCTATTATCTTGGTGTAAGCAATGCCTAAGAGGGGTGTGCAGCCCACAAAAATGAAGCCACTTTCTACCCTCAGAATTTCCAAAACAGGCAGACTGGTACAAAACAGGACAGGAGGTTCTGTTCCTTGTTAAACACATAACCTGAGCAGGGTGGAAGCACTGCCTTGTAAGATGAAGATTCCAGGCGAGGATGAAACCGCAGGATGACGGAATTGCCTGTGATCAGTATTTCCCCAGCTAGAGTCCCGTTAGCTAAGTTTGTCCCCCTCCCCTCCCCTCCCAGCAGCACCTGGCAGATGTGAAATGCACTCAACACAGCAGACTCCCTACATCCTCCTATGAACTCACAGAAATCCACCTGTCCCTGCTTTCCTAGAGTTTCGACAAAAGGCATGTGCCACCATCCTGGCTTGAAGAAACTTTTGAATTTGCTACTTCCCACTTATTTTCTGGCATGACATATTAACATCCGCAGCCCATGCTTTGGAAAACCCATCTTTCTAACTGCTCTGGCTTTAGCACTCTATTACTCTTTCCTTGGAGAACCGACTGCTTCCCCCAGTCACTGCACTCTGTCGCCCGCCAAGCCTGCAGCCTCTACTTTTCACGACCTTTGCTGCTATGTGACCCTCACAGGATTGAAACAGATGACTCTAAAATCTATACAGTCTGGTGGGGGCGGGGCCGGAGCGATGGCGAAGTGGTTAAGAGCACCGGCTGCTCTTGCAAAGGGCCTGGTTTCGGGTCCCAGCACTTACATGGCGGCTCACAACCATCTGTAACTCCAGTTCCAGGGGATTCATCACCCTTTTCTGATCTCTGCTGGCACCAGGCACACAGGTGGAGGTTTTGCACACGCAAGCACAACGCTTATAGACATAAAACAAATCCAAAGAAATTTCACCAACTCTACACAGACTGTGAAATTTGAGGGTTCTTTGAAAATATTCAACGACGACCAAGACAGGATGTACACACTCGGGTCACCATCACAATACTAGGGCTTTCTCAGGGGTTGTGCTTATCTAGCAGGTGCTAGCTAGCACCATAGGGGTCAAGAGCAATGTGAGTTTCCTGGTTCAAATTCCGTCTGAGCGCCACCAGTTCCTGGCAGAAGCCAGGGGTCAGGATGGCAACCAAGTAGGGACACAAGATCTGAAACGAGAATCAACAGACCACAACTCTTCCACACTCAGTTTGGTAGTTTCTTTTTTCCAGACACTATTGGTACATTATTGTTTTTAGCTCTGCCTTGACTATTACTAACATCTCATCATTCTTTGGCCTGTTTCCATAAATAGTTGAAGATTCAAAAACTCAAAACATTTTAAAGATCTTCTGGTTAGTTTCTCAAATTTTGAAATGTCTAATTCATTAGACTCCAAGGAAATAAACAGTAACTGATGATGAGGAGAGCCAACTGCTTATCTTCAACAGGTGTGCCGGACGAACCTGGTGGGTCTGACGCCACCTCATGGGGTTCAGGTGTCACTGCTGTAACGGCAGTGTGGCAGCTGCTGACATGGCACGGACCTTTGATATTTGCTGTGTGAATGCACGTGTGAGGGCGTGCACATACGACAACATTAGTGCGTGGAGGACAGGGGGCAACCTATGGGAGCCAGATCTCTCCTTCTACCACGTGGGTTCCGGGAACTAAACTCAGGCGTCGGGTTTGGCAGCCAGTGTTTTTAGTCACCGAGCCATCTCACTGGCTCATGATTTCTTTCCCACGTCACTGGTTTGTGTACAGCAGCCCAGGCTTGCTTCAAACTCACTATGCAGCAGAGGACAGTCGAATCAGGGTCTTCTTTGCCTCTACCTCCCAAGTGCTCTGGGTGTGGGTGTTGACAGGGATTAAACCCAATACTTCATGCATGCTTGGCAAACACTCTACTAGTTGAGTTACAACTCTACCCTGTCCCACTCTAACCTACCTTTAGCCCAGGGTGACCTAAAACTCATAGCAATCCTTCTGCCTCAGCTTCTTATGTGTGAGGATTACAGATGCACACTACCATGCCTCATTTGGTTATGGTGTTAAATGCTTCACAGATAAGGGTGGTTTTGCCAATGAGGACATAGCACAGAGAGACTGATGAGAATTTCTGGGTCTGAAGTCTTTGAAACAAGCACAAAAGCTAATTTTTTTAATTTGAAAAAATTATTTACTTTTAATTTTCTACACATTGGTGTTTTACCTGCATGTATGTCTGTGATGGTGTTGTATCCCCTGGAACTGGAGTTACAGACAGCTGTGAGCTGCCATGTAAGTGTTGGACTCCGGTCCTCTGGAAGAGCAGCCAGTGCTCTTAACCACTGAGCCATCTCTCCAGCCCAAAAGCTTACTTTCTGATAGAGAGGACAGCCTAAGGGTTTCAAGGCTTGGAGAGTCAGCACTTTTTTGTAAATATGTCCTAAAATGTAGGTAAGAGTGTATTGTAAGAGAAGGGCAATTACTGTTGAAAATAAAGTTATGAATAAAAAGCCTTAGAAAGGAATTTTAAAGGAAAAATAAGATTGAACTCCAAACATTCTCCTTATCCAACCTAACTGGGTTAAAGTTGGTATGATCAATACTCAAAAGACTCAGTATGAACACAGGATAGAGAATAGAATTTTAATTAGTATCAAAACCAGGACTTTTAGGGGCCAATTTAGTACTTGCTGGAGTAAAACTGCAAACTGTTACTTGGTAACTGACTTAGCTTCTAATCAAGTCAGAATTACACATACTCTGTATATTACTTTAGTATATACAGCATACCCAATGATTACATGCAGAGATGGAGAGACAAGAGCTATAAAACCAAACTCTCCATTGGCACTGATGAAATTATGAGCTGGAAACAGCTGTCCAGAGGTGCAGAGCATCGACTTTTCATTGAAAGGGTGCTTTGAATGCTGTTCTTTCCAAGAGTTGACATAAACTCAAACAGTGAAATTCAACTGCTTTGCGGTGTGAGGAAAAGCAAGCAGACATACTCCTTTGCTTACGAAAGCCAACTTTTCAGTTGATGTCCAACACATACTCAACCACCTTAACGAAAGCTATACGATAATGGGCTTAATTTTCCTGAGAATTAAATGAGACCTGCTAAATAAATAGGCTACGAAAATGACCTGCATTCATAGGAATCTCCAAACTCGAAAGATGCCTCAGCTCTGCTAAGATTCATCAAAAGCCTTTGCAGCAAGGGTTTTTGTGAGCCACACACTTGGTCATGCAGCCTTGGAATTCTAGAAGGAAGTGCTGAATGCAGAGCAGATTCAAAGGCAGCGAGGAACCGACAGTACTGAGGACCAGGAGTAACACCCACACAGCCATGGGCTCTGCCACCCTGCAGAGAAAAGAGCAGGGCAGATGTGGGCTGACAGGCTCTGCTCCCAGCAGCTACAAAATCCCTTCCATGAGAAACAGCACCTTGAGTGGAACCTAGGGAGAGCTACCCAGAAGCCAGTGTTGGCCATGGCAAGGACAGCTCCTGCTGCCTTAAGTGAACCCCTCTTCTGTCGGAGTCCAGAATGTATCTGGAGGTAATGCTGGACTTCACAGTCATTCTCCAGCTTACTAACTGCAGACTACTCAGGTTCACAAGGGAGCGAAGTCGTTAGGTAGCACAGAAAAGGGTATGGTCTAGCTTCAATGCAAACGCTCTTAATTTGCTGTGTAATCTAATGCAAGGCACTTCAAATATTGGTGCCTCAGTATATAAACATGTGACATGGTAGCATATGTTCACTTACCTCAGGAAGCTTCTACACAGGTCGTTGAATGCACACTTCAGATGAAAAGCACTGTGGAAACAATTACAACCAGAAAACCCTCCAGGGCCTCAGTGTCCGTGGACTGGGCCCAAGTCTCTGTGTTTTCCTTAGAGCTTTAAATATTACATGTTGGTGGCATTCCACCCTTCACATGTGTTAGCTGTTTGGCACATAGCTGTTTATATATTTCAAGTCCTCATATTCTCTAGCCCAGAGGTGTGTTCTAATTTCCCAACAGAGCTAATGCATAACCCAATGTGGAGTCCCTGTGTTGGGGACTTTCAGCTTTCTCTGAGGTACATGTGACATCATAAAAAAATAAATAAAAAAAAATTGAACTAGTGCTGTGTGAAACCATGTTTTTAATGAAAAACAAAACAAAAGCAAAAACAAAAAACCCCCAAAAACCTGAAAGTATGCCACAGCATCATCTGGTCATCTGAAGGTACAAAGATGGATTTTGAGAAAAAGGGGCCTCAACATGATACAAAATGAATGTGGCTCAAAAGAAACATTAAAAATGTAATGTTTCATACACTGAACTAACTAGAGATAATAAATTATAAGTACAGTAGTTCAAATATTGCTTTCTAGCATTAGTTTTTTTTTTTAAACAAGTTAAATTTAGAACTTTTTTAATTTGTTATATTCTTCTTTCAAAGGAACTGTGGACATGGGAGCCTTCACAGAATCAAAAACCATGATGCCACCTGTAATCTTCACAGAGCGTACTGGACTCTGACCACCTTAGAGTTATAGCATCTTTAGATTAATACATTATATTAGACTCCTGGAGAACTAGACTGTGTGGCTGCCTTCACGCAGCTCTCCTAAACCTTCCACACTTCCATGCCTGGTGATTCTCTGCAGGGGCTTGGCTAGACTCATAATCAAAATTATAGAAACAGTAAAGAACTTCTTTAGAACTGAAAATGTGTTTTTGTTCTCTTTTAAAAATAAAATAAGGTGCTTGTAAATTAAAGTATTTCTTGCCCTAAACAAAACTGGAACCTTGATATCTCCACATCTTGACACATTTTAACAGAAAACCAAGTTTCGGGCCATTCATATCCTTCGAGAGTTCAGATTGGATCCAGGCTGGGCTTTGCATCCTCATCATGCTCATGTTTGTACATGAATGTTAAAAGGAACAGAGCGACGTCCAAGGATGACCAGTAGGCAGTGTGCGACGTGACGGCTGACCAATAGCGGCTCTCCACCAGGCCTTCTCGGAGTTCAAAGTCAATCCTGTGCTCCAGTTCCACTGGAAAGACAAGAGTTCAATGAAGATTATGGTGTGTTTGGTGCAGGCTGCAGACAGCTGGGGGAAATCTAGCGAACGGAAATGAGTTTTAAATTGTTACCCTCTTCACTCTAAGTTTATGGGGCAGTAAAAAAGCCGAAGCTGTCAGGGTTCTACCGATGGGCTCTGTTCCATTGCTCCAGTCAGCAAAGAATAATAAGGAAAGAAAACAACAACAAAAATTCACTTGCTATCATGGCATATTTCTGGCATTAGAAGACTATTTCTTATCTCCTGCCTGTGAAGAATTTCCTGCATCCCTGGGGAAGTGGGGAGGTCACCTGACGCCTCCTCATTGGGGAGGTGTTCTGTGGGGAAATGTTCTACAACAACCATTTTAAAAAAAAAATTTAAATTAATTATTATTATTATTATATTATCATCTTACAACAGTGTTCTTCCCCACTAGGCTGAATTCCTTAGAGGCAACCAGCCACCACACATATATCAGACTGCATCTATTTAGCAGGGTCTAGCCTGTGCCTGCAACATTCGACATTCAAGCACTCAAAAGAACCCACTATGTGGTGGGATAAATTAAACTGCAGGAATCCTGTAGGAGGAAGGGCTTTACCTATAATTTCCTGCCCTCAAACAATTCCGTGCATCCAATTAAGCCTTTCCAAAACCCACCAACAGTCCTTGCAATAGTGGAAAGAAATGCACAGATCAAGGCTCTTGTCAAATCTTAATGGGCTAATGTAATGGACCCTCAGAGATAACACACTGGGAAAATGGTATCACGAGTGCTGGAGGGATGGCATAAGCCTGGCAACCTAGGTTTGCTTCCTGGAATCCATGAAAAGGGTGAACGAGAGAAGCAACTCCATAAGGTGTCCTCTGACTCATGTATACACATCATTTACTTGCATATACACACAATACGTACTTTAAAAAAAAAACGGCATTATGCCGGGCGGTGGTGGCGCACGCCTTTAATCCCAGCACTCGGGAGGCAGAGCCAGGAAGATCTCTGTGAGTTTGAGGCCAGCCTGGTCTACTGAGCGAGATCCAGGAAAGGCGCAAAGCTACACAGAGAAACACTGTCTCGGAAAAAAAAAAAATGGCATTATTATATTCAGGGTCTCTTTTAAAACTGTCCATGAGCCATACAATACTTTGAATGATCTGTCTTACAAACAAAACACCCAGGTCACTACCAGATACTTATTAACATCTCTGTTCAGTGCCAAAGGATGTCAAAAGTAAAAAGTAACAAAGAAAGCTGGATAAAAAAACTAGGTTTTGCTTTACATTGGGAATGTGGCAGTCACACATAAGAAATCTTACCACTCTAGAAAATAATTTTAAATAATTGTTTGATAATGTTATTTTTTGGTTGTTGCTGTCACTGATTTTTTTCGAGACAGGATTTCTCTGTGTAGCTCTGGCTGTCCTGGAACTCGTTCTGTAGACCAGGCTGGCCTCACTCAGAACTCTGCCTCCCTCCCGAGTGATAGGATTAAAGGTGTGCCCCACCACCACCAGCTGCTAATGCTAATCTTAAACAGGGCTTGTTTTGTGGTAACAGTGATTGACAATATATAAACATTTAGTAGTTACCTTTCAGTTATACTTTCCTGATGTGTAAATTTATCTATGTATCCGCTCACAGAAGATTTATACTTAAGAGGTGAAATGCCTTCTAGCCTATAAAATACTTGTATAAAACACTGACATAGAATTTTCACAGAGTTCTTTTAACTCTAAATTTTTCATTTAATAAAACTAATCCACAATGTAAGGAATTGCTGAAATCCATGTGGATTTAGGTAAGAATGCCCTAATCCTGTATTTTTGTACTCCATGGGCCTTCACATGAGATTTGTAGGCACTCATTCACACCAGACCAGAATAGGAAATGAGAAAACTGAATTCTCCAACATGATATGTGGAGTCAAGATGAAGCAGATTACAGAGAAAGAGAAGAGGCAAGTGTGAGATCTGGGAAGGTTCCATCTCAAATGCTGCTGCACGATCCTTTTTAGTCCAAAACTCTTCACTACACGTTCAAATCGAAGGCACATTTTTCCTGCTACAGGAAGTATTGGACTCCACTCTGGTTTTAAGGTCCTGATTTTTTTTATTTATTTTTATTTTATTTTTTATTTTTATTTTTTTTTTTTTTGAGACAGGGTTTCTCTGTGTAGCTCTGGCAGTCCTGGAACTTGCTTTGTAGACCAGGCTAGCCTCGAACTCACAGAGACCTACCTGCCTCTGCCTCCCAAGATTAAAGGAGTGCACCACCACTGTCCTAAACACTGCTTTCGTAAAGTGGTTACTCTATTTTATTATGGGTCCTTGTCATTCTTGTCACTTTTGGGGACATCGGTTACGTTGTTACCTACACTGGCTTCGTCTGTGCTTTTCCACTATCACTGGGCTTGGGTTAGAGGCATCAAAATGCAAACTAGGTAGCCAGCTTCCCTGCAAACCTGTTCTGGCCTCACAACTTCCTTTGTGTCCTCATTGCAGTTACTGCACATCTTGCTGGCTTTGTGGGAAGATCAGGGCGGAAATGAAGAGGGTTTGTGCTCCCTCTCCTCTCTTCCTGTCACGTGGCTCACAGCCTCTCCCAGGGAGAGAGACTCTACACGGCAGTACCACTTTGTACTGCTGGACAATATGCTCTTGGCCAAACAGGTTCAGACACAGATGGACTGCTGTCTCGGTGTTATCATACCAAGACTTGTTAGGACAACACAGGTGATGGACGCTCCTAGTTCCTCTAGCTGTCTGGGATCATGGGGAAGGAGAAAGTAAAATTACCTTTTCTTCTTTTTCTATGCTTCAAATACCTAAATGCAAACTCTGTTAAAAAATAAATAGACAGACAGACCTTGTTCGGGGGCAGGTGGAGAGAAACAGAGAGCAGCTGTGGCTGAAAACAGGTGCATGTGTGCACCCAGGCCGAATGACAACATTGGGAGTCATTCCTTAAGTGCTGTCCTTTTCTGTGTGGTTCTTCACACAGTACCTCTCATTGGCTCGCAGCGTGTTAACGAGGCCAGGCTGGCAGGAGAGGGCCCAGGGATTCAGCCATCTCCGCACCCTTAGAACTGCAGTAAAAGCATGTACTACCGTGCCCAGCTTGTAAAGAGTGGGTTCTGAGGCTTGAACTCAGGTTCTCTTACAAGGATTTTCCTGACTGAGCTATTTCTCCAGCCCAATTACTTTATTTTTTAAGGAAATGTTTGGCTATATAACTGGAATTTTTATGTAAGGTAACTTCTTGAAGGCAATTTACTGAGTTAGGTCAATATAAACTCCTGCTCTGGAGGCAAAAAATAAAAAAATAAAAA
>CABHPQ010132693.1:0-23302 GCA_902168405.1 Peromyscus aztecus | reverse complement strand
CAGAATACTGAGTACATAAATGTTTATTGTTATATGTGCCTTTAACAAATTCTCAGTTTTACCCTCGACAAAGTAACCTCTGCAAATTTGCAAAAGTTGAGAACCTTCTCCAGGTAACTTTGTATCTGCAGTAACTTCTCCTTCAGGAGAAAGTCAGTGTAGAGCTCCCATGCACTTGCCTGTTATGCTAAAGGATCTACATTCCATGCCAAGGACTTTAGTGGAAAATGGAGTTCCCAGGAGATACTTTCCTCTAGTTTGTTTTTAAATTTGCTTTTAAGTTAAAAATGTTCGGAGGCCACCTGTGACTAGTTGGAAGGGGCTAGATGGCTAGTAGTTGGCTATATTGTGTCTTATTATTTTGTTTTTGTTTTAGTCATTTGAATAAAGATGTAACTTGGTGAGTGTTGCATCAATATATCCTTATGGGAGGTTAAAGGAAAAAGATATATGTGTGTTTTATACTGCATATATAAATATGCCATATATTATATACTACTTTGGGAAGTAGGTTTGGGGTTTTTTGTGCTTTTCTTTTTTTTTAATACAAAGATGATATTGACTGACAGTCATTGCTGGAGCATTAGAGTGTCTCCTGAAGATTTAGCCCAGTTTCTTCAAAGAGCTTCCAAGGTTCTGAATTTTCTTTCTGCATTAATATTTCCTAGCATGATAACACGTATCTAGGTCAGTTTCCCAGTGTCTGCCTTTCCCTCTCCCTCTCTCCATTTTAAACTAACTTCTGATGCAAATGTTTAAGATTATGTCTTCTCACAATGTAAAGATTTTTAAGATGGCATCATTATGGGGGCTGGAGAGATGGATCCGTGGTTAAAAGCATTAGCTGTTCTTCCAAGGACCAAGGTTCAATTCCCAGCATTCACATGGCAGATTATAACTGTCTGTAACTCCAGTTCCAGGGGATCTGGCACCTTCACACAGACATGTATGCAGGCTAAATACCATGCACATGAAATAAAAATAAATAAATCTTTTTTTTAAATGGCATCATTTCTTATTTGTCTGTGTCACACTGAAATTGAGAATACAGAGAAGGATGAACATTTTGATGACTAATATACAAAAATGAAAAAAAGTCCTGGTAAAAACTTAAGGTTATTATCATCTTACCACTATCTACCAGAAAATTAAAATGTGAAAACAAATTACAAAATAGTCACTTCCCAGTGACTCAGTGAATCCAGGCTGCGTTTCAAGAAAGCCAATATCCACCCACTCACACAGGTAGTGTCTAGTAAACGTGAAAAATTCTCCTGTGTATCTGTGTGTGTTGCAAGGGGACCATTTGTTTTGTAGTTTCCAAACACACTCTGCTTCTTGTATTAGGAATCCTGAAATGCAATAGTCAGAATCCAGTGTCGACAGCTTCTATTCACAAATCAACACTGCTCATTAGTCATCACTTAAAGTATCTTGGTGTTCTGAACATTGTTTATTAACCATCTCTCTAAAGCACCTCCAGCAGCATGATAAAAGTCAAGAAAATGTATATGGTTCTAACTGGACAATTCCAGCTTTCACTGGAAATTTTATCTGTGGAACATAGTTCTCCTTGCCAGGCTTCTAATTAAACAACAATCAGTAAGTGTAGTATATCTTTCCATGCATAGTCTAGTTCAATTCTCATATTAGGCATATTCAATCTTCATTAATGTTCCACATTTATAAACTAAATGGCCAGTGTTTATTTCACTTATATTTTGAATAGCATCCCAGAATTTAAAGTATAACTGAAAAGCATTTTAATTACTAGCTTAGGAAAATTACTCATATAATTATCTGGTAATGTGAAAGGGAGGATAATAAATCAAATTAAACATAGATGGTTATTAAATTCATATATGAAATGTTCAACACCTTCCTTCTCAGTTACTTTTTTCTCAAGTCACTTTTCCTCAGGTTTGCAATAGAAGATTATTGAGGCAAATTCAGGAAGAATTTCAGTTATGAGCAGCAATAGAGTCAGTGCTTTTAAACTACTGTTTTTTCTTTTAATTCTTAGTTTTATAATAGAGTTTTTAATTTCCCAAAGTTCTCAAAACATCCCTGTGTCTCACCATGACTTTTGCCCCCTTTCTTCTCAGGCCTTCATGCCATCTCTTTGCACAACCTCTAACATGCTAATATTATATGCATCCCCATCCAGGGGCAACTAGGATTCACTCCCAAATAACCTCTACTCAGAAAGCACAAAACAGTGACATTTATCACTAAAAATCCATCTTAGATCCTGAGAACTGAAAGTGACCTAGAAATACTGAAGGAATTATTGGCCTTTGCTTAAAAGTTTACCCTCCACTTTGCACTGCACCACCCACTGTCGATACTTGCATACCTTACTTCTGTAAAATATAACATGCTGCCAAGCCTTTACAGTTTCTACTCCCCAAGTTAGAAGCATTATCTCCACCACCCCAAATTTACTCACTTGGAACATGCTTATTCAACATTAAGATCACACCTATGAGGTCTCTGATAGATAATTGGCAGACGGAACTGATCTTTCTCTAAATATCGATAGTTCTTTGAGGTTATGTCGTAGTTATTCAGTTATGCAGATTTCCCTTTACTAGACTGTGAGCTCTCATCTAAGAGCATCTAAATACATAGCTGCACATGCTATAATAGCCTTATAAATAAAAGACAGTGTAAGTATAGCCATATTTAATATAAAAAATGTTAATATTTTACTTTTGAAAATAATTTTAATGAACTCATCACACAACTAGATTAAGGTAACCACCCAAACACACACTTGCGCAGTCCAAAACTATGCATCTCAGTGAATGCATACAGTAGAATGACCATTCTGAAGCCATGGAGCTGCCTTTAGAGTTTCATGCTTTCACACTTTTTTACAGGCTTATCCACCACACACACACACACACACACACACACAGAGAGAGAGAGAGAGAGAGAGAGAGAGAGAGAGAGAGAGAACTATGACAGATTAGCGTTACACCTTCACATCTCATATGATACAGCTCTTCCTCATCACCTAATAGTACCCTTTCTTTGTCTCTTTTCTCAATGTTATATTATATCCAAACCCTACCCAGCTATTCTATTCCCAGGCATACATTCAGAGAACCCCATATTCTACTATAGAGACTTTTGCACATCCATGTGTATTGTTTCTTTGTATTAAACAGTAAGGAAACAGAAGTAATTTCAATATCAAAATATGAATGGATAATAAAATACGGTACACATACAAAATGAAATTTAATTCATCTGTAAGGAAATATAAAATCAGAAAAATGTGCTTAGAGTGTATAATATTGAAGTTACCCAAACACAGAAAGAAAAAAATTCTCATATTCTTCCTCAAATGTGGATCCTACCTTGTAAACAGTTTTAAGTCTGATTATAGAATAAAATATCTTTTACATTCTTGTAAATAACCTTCTAGGTGTCAACAATACTTCATTAATTATTTGTCTTTATTTGGTTGCAAAAATTAAAATGCATGTTGTCATAAGAAGATAGTACATGAAACATAAGCTTCAAAATTCAACAGAAAATTTAAAGAACAGATGCAATTTTAATAGACAGAAAGGTAGATTACAGATAGATGATAGATAGGTAGATAGATGTTAGATAGATACATACCTATATACATACATAGTATATATTGTAGTTCTTAAGTTAAGACTTAAAATATCCACTTTAAATACCATGGTAGTTTATATGTTCTACATAAACTCTATGAGCACCAAAAATATTTTTTACCTTGACAATTTTTGCATAAAGCAAAAAGACTTGGTGCTTCCACTGTGATTACTGACCCCTCATAAAAAAATTTTTGCACAAAAGATTAAGTACAGGAGAAATGAACTCTTCTGATCTGAAAAGGTATATCACACAAGCATAACTCTAGACCCATACTGTTGTTAAAGAAAAACAGCAATAGAGTGTTCACACAGGTTCTCAAGGGTAATCTATACAATGAGTAAAATCTCAGAGTCTTCATACAGAAAATTCATCTAAAGGTGACATGGGTAGGTCCACAGCCAGATGACTAGAGAAATAACTCAAAGCATTGTAGGGAGGGGAGGAAACCCTGATTGTGTGAAGTCCTGAGTGAATGTGTATTGTTGACATGAGCATGTCCATGCCCAGGGCTCTAATGCCTCAGTGTCATGGGAATGGCAAAGCCTTACCCAGACAAGGCTTCCCTCTGGAGTCCAAGTATCAGTGAAAGACCAGTGTGTACAAAGACTAGCCAACTCCTCCTCTTCCTCCTCCTCCTCCCCTCTGTTCCCCATCTTCCTCCCCCTGGATGTTTATAGGCTAAGACTGCTCATATACAGAGACCTTCTATAGAGACAAGATAAACCCTCCCCCCTGTGCTCTATCTAATAAACATGATGAGGTTCTGAGTGGCCAACAGTAGTAGGTGCCCCTATCTAAGTACTCATCCCCCACATACCCCAAATTTACTGTATATGTATGTCTGTCCTTCCTTCATTCCCTCACTACCCCTAGTCATGGTTCCCCGACCCAAGCCATGAGAGTTATAACAAAGTCTAAAGTGAACTGTGCATACATCTGCTAAAGGGACATCTAGAAAAATAGTTATGGGCTGTATAACTTTCAAAAACTAGAAGAGAGGGACTAAAGAGATGGCACAGGGGTTAAGAGCACTGGCTACTCTTCAAGAGGACCGGAGTTTGATTTCCAGCACCCACCAGGCATTTCATAACCATCTGTAACTCCAATTCCAAGATCAGCCTCTAAGGATATCAGACATGTGCAGGGTGCATAGACATACAGGCAGCAAAACCCTACGCACATAAAAAAATAATTTTCAATTAAAAGAGAAATCTATAATAGATGAATTTGAAGACTCGGTTTATCAAAAGTGGTACAGGAAAAAGGGAAAAATATTAAATAAACACAAATTTCAACCTATCACAAATCCAGCAAAATACTATTGTGTATTTTAAGTCCAAAAAATGTCATTTGCCTATGTATTGTTTAGAAATGCATTTGGAGAATCTGCTAGGGCTATGGTTGTAACTCAGAGGTACAGTACTTACCCGTCACGCCCTAAAGTCTGGGGTTAAATCTATTCATGGGTGAATACATGGGAAGAGATGACTCCTCCGCGATCCTTCTTGTCATTAATGTTTAAGGGTTTGTTGTGATAAGTACCTTTTACATGTACTGATCCAGGAGAAATGATGGTGAAAATTTGTGATAGTGCATCTAAAACAAGGAAATTTATAGAATTGGCTTTTTATAGAATGGACAGCTGAGATCTGGGACTCTTTGCATGGGTTCTTTCCAAAACTCAGCATACCTGGCTCAACAGTGTCTAATTTGAGCCTCCCTGCCTGATGCCCTCAGGGAAGTTCACTACATCCCATCTCATACAGCCTTTACATCTTGGCACCTAGGACTCCTCATCGCTGGCATTTGTGACACGTGGAAACCCAGCTACAATAAATCAGGCTGACTAAATCCCCCAATACCATCTGGTGTGCCTGGAGGCCTAGATAGAAGCCATCACGTTTTAAAAAAAGAAACCTGACTGGCAAAGGTGTGTCTTGAGTCATGGAATGTGGGAGCTACTCACCCAAACAAGTAAAAGAGGAAAATCACATGAAGTCTTCATAATTCTATTTTCATTTTACATCATCTCATAATATCATATGACACTTAAGCTATAAAAACTAAATATATAGATTATAAATAATCATAGAAAAATCTGATTTTTTCCGAGTTAATCTTGCCACATAAGATCTTCACATTTTAAGCATTTTGAAAAACTGAAATTGGTTTCTGTTAATGCTTCTGTCTTTAATAATAGATTCTATTAAATAGTGTCTTTCAAGTAGCCCCAAACTTCATCACTTAGATATGTGTTACAACTACATACAAAAAGACTTCCATAACTATCTCTAAACAGTTTGGTGCTCACACAAATCCAGGGGAAATGAGAATTGATAGATTCAATCATTTCTCACAATAAAAATTCCCTTCTTTACAATATCTTCACAAATTTCTGGTTTAATATTGGAATAGCAGCCATCAATGCATCAATGTATTAGCTTTTCATTTGTAAACTGAGGTAAGTCTCTCCTATGGTATGTATAAGAAACTCAATGTATTCCACATTCACATTATTGAACAGATCATTTGGAGGCATTGGAAAACAAACTTAAAATAAATATGATCCAAGTTTTAAGTAAATATGACAAATAAGTGACACAAAATCACTCAAGAGAATGAAGTCAGTCTTAGAATGACTGTAGTAAGATGGAATCTCAACCAATAAAAGTGGGTTTTCTTTAAAGTCAGAATTGGTGCCAGAGAGATTAGAATGAAATGAAGATAATTTGACTTTCTATAAGCAAAGCCTTATACCTCTCTATCTATAAGATCATGGGCTATATTTCTCCACTGATAACAGAAAATGGGAAAGCTTGTTGCATCTGCAGATAAACTATTTTTTAATGAAGAGGACAAAATTAATGATAGTCATTGTCCAAGAAGTTGAAGAGAGTCAGAACAGAGATCAATAATGAGGAAGGGATGAATGAGGAAAGTATAAGGCACTGGACTAAGAACTGTAGATACATTTATTATTTTATCTTCACAAATCTTCAAGGTAGTTGTTGCTCACAGGTGAGGACATGGCCCACAAAGAAACAGATCAGAAAAAGAGAAATGTTATCACAAAGCATGAAGAAGAAACTTCAAGTGGTCCCAAGATAAAGAGAGAAGTAGCATTTCAGTGTTTAGAGAGGTCTTTGGTTGGTGTGATTTCTGGTCAACCCTTCTAAGGAAGGGTTGTGTGTTTCAGAACTTTGGAGGGTGCAGATGTTCCAGCCCAAAGAGCACAGACATACATCTAGACAATGGATCTGTGGGGACTGACTACAGCACCAAAGCCAGATGTGCAGTACTTAGAACAAAATTCAGAAATAATATCCTGTGGGCCAAATCTCATTTTGTCCTTTCTTTGGGACAGTGCACAAGAATTTTAAAGAGCTGAAAAATATCAATATAAAATATTATTCTTCAATGCATGACAATAAGAAAGCAAAATTTCAGAGCTCACAAATAAACACTCTTCTACAACACAGCTATGTTTCTTCTTTTATATGGTGTTTATGGCTGTTTTTCTTCCTTTTACTGAAAATGGATTTTTTTCTCACTTAATGTATCCTAATTACAATTTCCCCTCCCTCTGCTCCTCCCAGATTTGCCCCATCTCCTCACCCATCTGAATTCACCACTTTTCTGTTTCTCATTAGATAACACACAGCTTCTAAGGGATAATAACATATACAACAAAAACTAACTCATTGGAATTGAAAAAAACAGAAAGGAAGGCTTTAGAAATGGAGACCCACTCATCTGCACACTCAGGAATCCCATAGAATACACTAAACTGGAAGCCATAATAT
The DNA here is from genome assembly GCA_902168405.1 of Peromyscus aztecus. NCBI lineage: Eukaryota > Metazoa > Chordata > Mammalia > Rodentia > Cricetidae > Peromyscus > Peromyscus aztecus. The sequence continues at coordinate 15,863 of CABHPQ010132693.1, read as the reverse complement.
ACCCAAAGGGGTGCAGACCAGCTCAGGCCCTGTCCATTCTGCTGCAGTCTTTGTATGTTAACAGGAGCTTTGAACATGATAATTTAGAGAACCTTGATTTCCTGGTGTCCTCTACCCCCTCTGGCTCTTATACTCTTTCTGCTTTCCTGTCCACAGGGTTCCCTGAGCCTTAAGGGGAGGGATTTTTTTGATAGAGATATACCAATTAGAGCAGAGTGCTCCAAGATCTGACACTCTGTATAATTTCTAGTTGAGAGTCTCTGTATTTGTGCCCATCTGCTGAGGAAACTTCTCTAATAATGACAGAGCAAGGCACTGATCTATGAGGATAGCACAATGTCATTAGGAGTCATTGTATTACTACATTGTTGTTGTTGCTGCTGCTGCTGTTCTAAACAGAACAGTAATGTTTGGTTATACCCTAAGTCCCTGGGCTATCTAGTCTCAGGTTCTTGGTCATCAATGTAATGTGAAGTACGGGTCCCATCTAGTAGAGTGTGCCTAGAGTAAAATCAGATATTCTGTGGTTACTCCCACAAGATTTGTGCCAACTTTCAACTAGCATCATTTGCAGGCAAGACACCATTGTAGCGAAAAGGATTTGTGGCTGGGTTGATGCTTACATCTCTCTTTTGGTAGCATGCAGAGTATCTTCCTGAACCAAAGACCCTAGCACATTGGAGTAAAGGCTCTGTGTAGGCACCAGCTTCACTTCTTCACATTCAATGAGTTGTATGGGTGCTGTCTTCTACAAGAGGGCCTTGCCATCATTTGGTGGAGAGCAACCCATAATCTTAACAAAGGCTTAAGTTTTTTGGGGATTTTGGCCAACAACTCAATTCGATGTGATTCAGTCTCTGTACTGGAAGCTTCATTTGGTGACAAGAGATGGCCATTTAGGGCTCTATCTCCCCCATTATTTAGCAATTTCATTTAGATCACTTTTATACATGTATATATTTTAGGAAGTTTCTACTGCATTAGGTTTCCATACTGCCCTTCAAATGACCCTTAATTTTAGCTGTCTCCTTCCATATTCCCTCACTCATCCACCTCTCCCTCACCCTTCCCACTTAATCCTCCTGTTCCAGCCCCCCCTCATTCATCCATAACTATCTATTTCTCTTCCCTAGGAAGATCTATCTACCCACCCTTACCCATTAGCCAATATCTCACCTCTTTGATTCTATGGATTGTAGCTTGGTTATTATTCACTTAATTAATACCAATATGTGAGCAAATGCATACTAAAATCAGGAACGAGGCAAGGCTGTCTGCTCTCCTCATACTTATTCAACATAGTACTTGAAGTTCTAGCCAGAGCAATAAGACAGCATAAGGAGCTGTCATTTCTTTATTGACCTTAGCAATTCTGATGGGTGTAAGATGAAATTTCAAAGTCGTTTTGATTTGCATTTCCCCAATGGCTAAGGATATTGAACACTTCTTTAAGTGTTTCTAAGCTATTTGAGTTTTCTCTATTGAGAATTCTCTGTTTAGATCTGTACGCCATCTTTAACTGGGTTGTTTACTTGTTATCTCATTTTTGTAGTTCTTTATATTTTTTTTATATTATCCCTCTATAGAATGTAGAGTTGGTGAAAATATTTTCCCATTCTGTAGGCTGCCACTGTGCCTGAAGGACATTGCCCTTTGCCATGCAGAAGCTTCTCAGTTTCGTGAGTTCCCATTTATTAATTGTTGAGGTCTGTGCCTGTGCTAGCAGTATTCTATTCAGAAAGACTTTCCCTGTGTCAATTAGTTCAAGGCTATTCCTCACTTTGTGTTCTATCAGGTTCAGTGTGTCTGAGTTTATGTTGAGATTTTTGGTCCACTTGGACTTGAGTTCTGCACAATGGATCTATTTGCTTTCATGCTTACGTGCCAACATTCAGTATGGTCAACATCATTATTTTAAAGATGCTGTCTTTTTCTCAGTGTGTATTTCTGGCCTCTTCATCAAAAATCAGATTAGATTTCATAAGTATGTGGATTTATGTCTGGGTCTTCAAATCAATTCCATTGATCAATGTGTCCATTTTTGTGTCAATACTCTTGTTTTTATTACTATAGAACTGTAGTACAATTTGAAATTGGGACTAGTTATATCTCTCACAGTTCTTTAAGTGTTCAGAATTGTTTTAGCTATCCTTAGTTTTATTTTTTTATTTTTTCATATGAAACTGTAAGTTATCCTTTCAAGATCTGTAAAGAAGTATGCTGGGATTTGATAAGGATTTCATTGAATCTGTACATCTCTTTTAGTAGTATGTCCATTTCTACCATGCTAATCCTACTGATTAATGAGCATGGAAGATCTTTCTATATTCTCATATCGTCTTCAATTTTTCTTCAACGTCTTAAAGTCTTTCACTTGCTTGGTTACAATTACCCCCAAAATATCTTATATTATTTGAGGGCTATTGTGAAAGGTGTTTCTCTGATTTCTTTGATCATCTGCCTGTCATTTGTATATAGAAGGGATACTGATTTTTTAAGTTAATTTTATATCCTGCTACTTTGCTGAAAGTACTTATCAGCTGTAGGAGTTTCCAGGAAGAATATTTATAGTCCACCTATGTATACGACCATATCATCTGAAAATAATGATACTGTGACTTCTTCCTTTCCAATTTGTAAACCCTTGATCTCCTTCAGTTGTCTTATTGCTCTAGCTAAGACTTCAAGTACTATATTGAATAGGTGTAGACAACATTCTCTCATTCCTAATTTTAGTGGAAATGCTTAGTTTCTCTCCATTTAAGTGGATGTTGGCTATAAGCTAAATGCAAACTATGTTTATCATATTGAAGTATGCCCCTTATATTCCTAACCTCTACAGGACGTTTATCATGAAGAGATGTTGGATTTTTCAAAGGCTTTTTATACATCTAATGAGATTAACACGTGTTTTTTGTCTTTCAGGTTCTTTGTATTAGATTACATTTATCAATTTTTATATATTGAACCATACCTGCATCTCTGGGATGAAGCTTATTTGATCATGGTAGATGATCTTTTTGTGTGTGTGTTCTTGAATATAGCTTGCAAGTATTTTATTGAATTTTTATACCAATGATTATAAGGGAAATTGATCTGTAAATTTCATCATTTGTTGGTATTTATGTGGTTTGGATATCAGGGTAACTCTAGCCTCATAAACAAATTAGGTAATGTTTCGTCTGTTTCTATTTTGTGTAATAATTTGAGGAGTATTGGTATAAACTCTTCTTTGAAAGTCTTGTAGAATTCTACACTACAACCATCTGTCCCTGGGCTTCTTTTGGTTGGGAGACTTTTAATGACTACTTCTATTTCACTAAGGGTTATAGGTTGGTTTAAATTGCTTATCTGATCTTTATTTAACTTTGGTAAGTGATAGCTAAGGAGAAAATTAACCCATTTCATTTAGATTTTCCAATTTGGTGGAGCACGGGTTTTTAAAATATGTCCTTATGATTCTCTGTATTTCCTCAGTGTCTGTTGTTGTATCCCATTTCATTTCTAATTTTGTTCATTTGGATCTTATCTCTCCACCCTTTAATTGATTTGAATGAGGGTTTGTCAGTCTTACTGCTTTTGTCGAAGAATCAATTCTTTGTTTCATTGATATTTTTAATTTTTGTTATTTTTATTTATTTCATTAATTTCAGTCCTGATTTTGTTTATTTCTTGTCATCTACTCCTTTTGGCTATGATTCCTTCTTTTTGTTAAAGAGCTATTGGGTATGCTATTAAGTTACTGGTATGAAATCTCCCAATATTTTTATGTAAGCACTTAGTGCTTTGATTTTGCCTCTTCATTGTGTCCTGTAAGTATGTTGTGTATTCATTTTCATTCAATTCTAAAAAGTCTTTAAATTCTTTCTTAATTTCTGTCTTGACCCATTTTCCATTCAGTAGAAAGTTGTTCAGCTTCCATGAGTTGGTAAGTTTTCTGTTTTTTTCTGTTGTTGATATTCAGATTTAGTTCATGGTGGTCAGAGAGGATACAGAGTGTTATTTCAATTTTCTTGTATCCATTGAGACTTGCTTTATGTTCAAGTATGTGGTCAATTTTAGAAAATGTTCCATAAGATGCTGAGAAGAAGGTATATCCTTTCGTGTTTGAGTGAAATATTCTGTAAATATCTGATATGAACATTTGGTTTACAATGTTACTTAGCATTTCTCTGTTCAGTTTTTGTCTGGATGACCTGTCTAATGGGAGAATGAAGTATTAAGTCTCCCAGTAGCATTGTGTGAGTGTCAAAGCAAGGTGTTGAAGCCATTTTAATAGCCAACAAAATAGACTTCAAACCAAAACTAATTAGAAGAGATAGGGAAAGACACTACATACTCGTCAAAGGAAAAATCCACCAAGAGGAGATTGCAAATATTAACATCTATGCACCAAACACAAGGGCATCTAAGTTCATAAAAGAAACACTACTATAGCTTAAAGCATGATTGTTTTTAAAATAAACATCAAAACTTAATATGACTCTTGCAGCCTAAAATATTACCTAACCAGAACATTATAGAAACAGTTAGTTTGTTAACCCTATTTTACATATATATATATATATATATATATATATATATGATAGGGTTATATAATATAACCCTATTATAATCTCATTAGGCATTGAATTCAAATCCTGATATTTTCTTAGATCTGTGACTTTAAGAAATACCCATATGATGAATTTGCATATTCAAATGGTATTTTCTCTGAAGACTTGGTACAAAGTGATAGACTAGCTTTGCACATCATGAAAAATAAGTTGTAGCTAAATGTTCCACTGAGATAGCTCAAGTTCCCTATTTGACTTCACAGCTAACCGTTGATATGTTTTCACATCTCTAAATTCACTTAGAATTTTCAATCTCAACACCTGAGTAAGTTCATCTTGTTAAAATGTTTCTATATAATGTTAGTGAACAAGATGCTGGTATAACTAACACTAACTGTACGGTGTCAGTGAGGCCATATGGCATTAGCTACAGACAGTCCTCAGTGCCCTAATTCTCCCAAACTTAGCCTCATGGCTGCTTACTGAGAGTCATTTTTTTCTTCTTCCTCACTCTTGAAGCTTCCAATTTGTTGGGAGCAACAATGTGCTTAGATAATATATTTTTTAAAAATACCACATTTCTCTTTTTGTCTGAAAGCAAAGGGCAACAACCAAGTAGCATCAGTGGGAAAGATTTGGGAGTTTGGCTGGATTATCCCATCACCCTGTTATCCTTAGTCTCTGCCATCCTTCTCCTTGAACCATGCACACAATGGCTGAAAAAGCAATTATTTGTGCATGTGAGATATAGGATTAAAAAAAAATCACAGAAACCTGGCCTTTGACATTCTTAAAATACTGAACCAGGAACTATCTATTCCAACATGCCCTGATAAATTCTAAACATAGATCCCATACTTTGTCTCTTAATTTCTTCGTGCCTTCCAGCCAAATCTCTAACTCATACATCTGCCCTTCATGTATTTTCTGACTCTTATTTCCACAGCCCCATGCATCACAGCAGCAGGACTATTGGAGGTGGGCAATTACAACATTCGTATCCAATAGATGTTCATGTGAGATAAAGCCATATACAGCACCCATGAGATATGAAAAGGTGAAGAAATAAATGTATTGTCCTTAGAGAAAAGAGTTTGAGATGCCAAGCTTTAAATGTGGCTTTCTGCTCTGCTGAACCCGGCTACGATGCACTTATTTGACAACAACTCTGGTTCAAAAGTGTAAGCTGTGTGTTCCAAGTATGAAGTGCAATTAAATTATTGCTTAAAGACATTTTAAGTGGAAAATTAAAACTTAGTGAACCTTTGGCTCTCACAGTCTCCAGTAAGCATTTTCCCCTAGAATTCCTTAAACATCACTTTGGCTTCAGTGATGTCAACTACATTTCAATTGGACCTCACTCCAGTAGGCTGTGGATTCAAGTTGCATTTTGCGTTTGACAAATATCTGTCACTATCTTCATGCAACGTTAGAAGATAGACCCTCCAATGGCATGTAGCCCCTCCCTCTACTTGTTCCAACTAGATTCAACCTCCTGTTTTCCAACCCCTCCCAGCAATCCCATCAAATGGTAGGTCAGAGCTCTCGTCATCCGGGCACTTCCCACTCTTCTCAACACTATATTGGCAGCCAAACTTTTAAACAGGGTCCTTTGGTTCAGGTGAACGTTAAGAAAAACACAGTCGTTTGACTTGCTGCTCTATCCAGAGCCCTTCTTCACCCCGGGTAAAGGATGTGAGGTTGTCTGGCTATACGACTGCAAATTTATCAGTGTGCAAGAAATGTATTCAGAGAGCACAGTTCCATTACACAATTCAGCTCCGTCAGTCTTGGACAATGCACTTGAGACTCTGAGCTTACAGACTGACATCTCTGATGTAGACGAGTTAGTGAATGTAAAATGACTCAAATATCTGAAAAATAACATCTATTTTCTATTCAATGAACAAACTGACACATTTTTATAACTACATATTCTAAGCCTACCCCAGAGGAGTTGTTTATACTCTAGAGTCTATAGATGTTCTAGTCAGTCATTCTGTAGCTCAGCCAAATTCAGAAAACAGTATGACTTTTCCATGACTTAATTAAGGCCAGAGAGGGTGTTTAGCATCTTTGAGTCTTCTGTACCTAGTAAGTGCTTATCACAGAGTAGGTGCTATGTGAGCAGATGCTAGCTGGAAAACCTATAAGTTACTATAAAGAGGACAGGGTAAGTGTGCTCTCCAAGCTTACTATCTTTAATCCCTATTCACTAGTATCTCGGAATATGACTGTGTTTGTGGAGAGGGGTTTCAAGGAGATAATAAACTGTATGGAGTTATTAGTGAGGTCCTAATAGAGCCACCGTGACTCACACAGAAACAAAACATGTGAGCCTACAGCAAGAAAGTGGTCCAAGAAAGGAACCTCAGAGAAGCCAACATAGCCAGCCCCTTTATATGAGTCTAATTGTGTAACTTTAAATCTCACTGTTTTATCTACCTGGACCATTTTGTTATGGCAGCTTAGCAAATTAATGACATTAGAAAAAAATATAAAAACCTCAAAACAGGTATAAATTATATTATAAAATGGGAAAAGTCACTTACAGTTCTTAGCTACAGCAATCACCAAAAACATGAACCAAAGACATTAATACTTTGCCCAAGATTATACATCCCAAGGCCAAGGTTGGAACGTGGGTTTACCAGGATATGTAACCACAATTCAAAAAAATTTAATGACTACCACACAGTGCTGGAATGTGTTCCTTCTAATCATAGATCCATAATTACAACTATCCTCTAAGAGGTGATATAACCTATAAATGTAAAGTAGTAAGGGTGATGGTTTTTAAAAGCAATATACCCTTTGATAAGTTCATTGATGTCTTCTAAGCTGGATCTTACCTTTCTAAACCCTAGGTATACTCAGAGTTCCATTAAGAGCCAAGAGAAACATAAGTATTTGAACTCAATGGGCTATAGTAACCACAGAAATAGTTCTAAATACAGATAATAGAATTTTCAATTACATTATTGATTTGAAAATTCCACATCTCTACTTTAAAAAAAAAGAAACTAAAACACATCAATCAGAATAGATTCTTAAGCAGAAACTACTTTTAAAAATAAAAATAAGAGACTGCAGAGGTAGCTCAGTGGTTAAGAGAGCGTAATGCTCTGGGCAAGAACCTAAATATGGTTCCAGCATCCACGTTCAGTGGCTCACAAACATCTCAAACTCCAGGTCTGAAACCCTCTTCTGGAATCCAAAGTTACCTGCACTTTTACATGCACATACACAGACACACATAGCTAAAAATAAAATAAACTTATAAAAATAAAATAGAACATTTTATTCCCACTTATTACTATGATATGTGATGTGGCAAACCTATATACAGGCACACATATACATTAGATCTCATGTGGTAAAAAGTAATGGAATTTAGAGGTCCTAAAGTATCCATTTATGAGTGTAATTTCTTTTAGGAATCATAAAATCATCAATGATAAATATTACCAAACTTTACATTGTAGGAAGTAAACAAAATTATGAACGTTAAAATTACATTGTAAATATTCTAGATTTATTTCTATAGGAACACTTTTAACATGCGATGACATTTATCCAAGTAAGAACTGACTTTTCCCCAAAGCCCACATGGAAAGCTATTTCAAGTTCTGACTCAAAAACAGATTTAGAGGACAAATGAACACCCTCTGTCCCACAAAAAGAGCTCAGATATCTTTTGGATGAGGAAAGACCCCAATTTCAGGATCCTTTGAAGAATACCATTCTATCAAGTATTGTAAACACAAAACTGGAACACCGCAAACTTCTGCTTGGTAGAGACTTTTATCCTCATTTCTCCCCCAACAATGTAAAGGAAGAGAAAAGATTGCTGAAGTCATGTTGGTAAATTTTCTGCATCAGAAAGTTTCACAACTAGAGTTGTCACACACAGTCATGCTGCTTAGCAACTGCCCAGCTCTTGAAAGTGACATTCACACCAACTGGAACAGGAATTGAACCCTCTGGGCCTATACAACACTGCTTGTAACTAGGGAATATGTTTCAATTTAAATTTTCCTATGAAGGCAAAATAAAGCCTTTCTCCTATCCATGGTCACCTATGGGTTCAAAGTTGGAAGAAAAGACACCAACATACAAAAATCAATATGTATGCTGAAATACACTGAAAAGAGGAGATAGTATTATTATTGAAACAAAAATTCCATCAAGACTGAATTCTATTGTTATAGTCCCAGAAAGCATATATACCACCCAACCAATCAACTAAAAATAATTTTGTTACCCCTAGGACGTAGTATTGACTGAATGTCTATGTTTTTAAAATTTATTTAGTTTTACTTTTTATATGTATAAATGTTAAGTCAATATGGATGCACGTCCGGTGCCCATGCAGGTCAGAAGAGGGCATCAGATCCCCTGGACTTGGGGTTATAGATGGTTGTGACCCACTCTATGAGTGCTGAAAATGAGCCTGAGTTCTCAGCAAGAGCAGCATGTGCTCTTCACTCCAGTGCCAGGATAACTTCCATTAGAGATCATAGGCAAAGTTATATTTCAGATATTCTCAATCCTGCCTCTCCATCCTTCCCTTTTCCTTTTCCTCCCTCCCTCCCTCTCTCCCACCCTCCCTTCCTCCCTTCCTCTGTCCTTACCCCTGCCTCTTCTCTTCTTGCTCTCATGTCCATCTTTCTCAACCCCAGTGAATCTTTCAACATCGTTGAGTTTTACGCTGTTTTCTCTCCCAAAATCAAAATATTTGTTTAAAAATTTTAGATATAGAATGAACAATGTGCTGAAATGCACATAAAATTCAACCCAGCTTCTTGGACAGATAGTTCTTATTAGTCTCTTTATTTGTAAGATTTGAACTATATGAGTCCTACAACCTGTTTCTTGATTTTCTAAATAGCCAGGATGGTAGGCTTCAAACTAAATGAAGATTGAGCTCTTTTGGCATGCTGAGAGTATCAGTTCAGGATCTACTCACTTTAGTCATTTGTGTGCAGTTCCCACCACACAAATGACACCTGATAAGGTGTCTCTGGACTTAATAGATTACTTCAAATATTCTTTTCCTTTTCTGTCTTGCTATCATACTGTCAGAGGTCAAGTCTCAACAATTTGAACATCAGATAATCCTTTGAAGGTGATACAGTATTTTAAATCATATGCAGATTTCACATTTGGCAGCCAACTCTTGCAACAACCATATACAAGAGGTTTATACTGTGAGGCCTTGGATTTTAAAGAAGAAAAATCAGACTTAATGATATCTGTGCTCATCCTCTGAAAACCTCTCAAATTTCTTGGCTTCATATTTTTACTGGGTTCCTCCTCCTCCCGATGTACTTTCAGGTTAGTGAAAGGGAATATTTTCAGCTCCTTTGGGTAGCGTCTATTTGGGACATTTTCACGGTTGATGTATTTTACCAGTTTTGAAAGTCCAAAGGCATGACCTACTTCCTCTGATTTCCCATACTTAAATGTGAGAGGATCTTTCCCCTTAGAAGCTGTCCTCACCAGGAAGATATTCTTGGCTGACAACCATACAAGTGCATCTGCAAGGCCAGACCTGACTCTTTGGCAGCCATGCAGCATGGGAGAGTTTGGCCTCAATCTCTATTTGTCCTAGAGCCCAAGGCCAGCACTACAGCTTCCCAGAGAAGCCCTATGTGAGAAGATGGGGGAGAGAGAGGACAGCTTTTCTGTTACTTAGGCTATTTTATTTCCTGTTTATCTGTCATCTCCTGTATAGATAGCTCCCCTTGATCAGGATTCTTGAGGGAAATGGATTAATTAGGTTTACCCTAGATAAAAATTACGGAGAATAAACAGAGAAGTTGATAGAAACCTATTATTTAAATAGGATTCCTAAATGGAAAGTCGACCAGATGGTGAAAAAGGACATTTCTCAAATGGAGCAAATGAATTTGAGTTTGTGCACATTAATGACTTGTTTTAATACTAATCACTTATAGTTAACAAGTTATAAGTAGCAAACTGAACATTATACAAACACATACTCTTGTGTGATATGAAAATTAAAAAACATGAGCTAGATGAATAACCTATATTTTTGTACAGTATAAAGCATCTCTGGCTTTATAATTGCCGTTCTGTTTCCTACCCCTTGCCACAATTATTGCATCTCAATAAGAAGTTGCCTATCAATAAGAAAGCACAAAAGTTGAAGTTGGGAGTAGCTGATAAATGGGGAACTAAGCTTTTTTATAATAAAAGAAAAAAAAGATGCTCTCTGTTTTGTATGATTCCATGCATCTCTGCATTTTAATATCTAAAAATAAGACCCCCAGCATGCTTGTTTCAGGCCTTGCCAATGGGACTTTGTTGCTTTAGCAGTAAAACAATGTTAGAGATTTCATTCTGCCTTTTGAGCCCCAAGCTAATCATACAAATGTTATGACACTTTGCATTCACTCTTCAAATTCTCACACTATGCAGAGATTACCATTCCAACTTCTCCTTTTACCAACAAGGAAAACAAACATCAGAATGATTAAGAAACTTTCGCAGGAATGCTCATCCATTACCAGCAGACCTGACACATGAGCCAAGGAATCCTGCTGTGGCAGCCATGTTCACAACAGTTGTTCACCCACTGCCATCATTCACAGACATCTCGCGCTCAAAAGCGGGCACTGATTCAATAACACTATCTCTTATGAAATGCTGTAACTATTAAAATTGCAATGTAAACCTATCTTCACGCATGAGTGTCATTTCCCATCGCTTCTTACATAAAACTGAAATGACTGTGTTCTAGCGTGACTTAATTTTCAGAAAATAATGACATGTAAACTCCAGTGTGAGCTTTCCTTTAAAAGTACGAATGAGTGTACATCAATCAAGGATGCTGGGTTTCTACATGCAAGGAGTTATGAATGATTCTTTCTGGTTTCCTGTATTTTTGTGTTCTTTGGCTTATATTTAATTAAGAAACATGCATACATGTGCAATATTTTTATCTGTAAAATAAAAATACTACTGGTAATTAGTGAAAGAAAGAGGCCATAAATTTGAAAGAAAGCAAGGAGGGGAATATAGGAGAGTTTGAAGGGAGGGAAAGGGAAGCGGAATGATATAATTATTTTATAACCTCAAAAAATAAAAGAAATATTTTTGTAATTTTTCACATTTTTTCTATTTTTTTAATTGAAAATGGGTTTTTTCATAAAATATATTCTAATTATGGCCATCCATCTCCTCAACTCCTCCAGATATGAGAGGAAGTAGGTTTCAAAACATATTTTTTTTAAAAAAATGCTATTGGTAGACACAACACAGAAGAAGTGGATGTTAAAAATCTGCCATTTTTCTAAGACATCAAAAACAGACCACATGCTTTCCTCTTCGGAAGTGATTATAACTGGGGCTAAGGATGAAGCTCAGTGGTAGAGCATCTTCCTAGGATGCTAGGACCACAGGAAAAAGAAAAAGGTAAGCACAAGAGGAACAGATAAGAAACCTGAGTGAACAAAGTAACTCAGAAGTTAACATCTATGTAGATCCTTGACTCAAGAACAGCTGGCTGACTAAAGGCTGAGGGCTAGAGCTGCCTTCATGGGGAAATCTTTCTTCCACGAGTCTGAATTGTGATCTACACATTGTAGTTTAATAGCTGATGCCTTTAGCTGAGAACGATTGAGTTAATGAAATTGTGTATTCTTCCCAATAAATCTTTTATTATTTTCATTTAACAATCCTTTTCGTTTTCATATGACCTCTACTTTATAGTGTTGTCAACATTTTTGGCCTCTTGCTACCCTTAAAAAGTGATCTTAGCCAAGCGGTGGTAGACTCATGCCCTTAATTCCAGCACTCTGAAGGCAGAGGAAAGCGGATCTCTGTGAGTGCAAGGACAGCCTGATCTACAGAGTAAGTTCCTGGACATCCAGGGCTGCACAGAGGAATCCTGTCTTGGGGTGGAAGGGTTATCCTAAACCTTTTCCAAGTTTTCTTTAATCTCTGCATGTGATCTCCCATATTTGAATGACATTTCTTTGTTATAAATGTATGATATGAGATTTCTGGAACCCAAAATGAAAACACTCAAGCAATTTAGAATTGCTAGCTACAGATCCAATTTCTCCCAACTGTCACCATTCATCCTTGTGTAAGTGATAAAATGAAAGCTGATATTTTTTTTTAATGAGTGATTTGAGAAAAACTGAAAGCCATGGCTACGTTGAGCGAAGCAATCAGGAAACAGAGGGAAATATTTCTAGATTGCCCAGTTATTCAGCACAGTGGTGCACATAGTACTCCATAAACTACTAGGAGGAGAATTTGTCAGGTATGTTTAGTCCTTTATGAAACATACGTGCCGGACTTGTTTTGTACAACAGGGAACTGAGTCACAGAAGCTGGCCAATGATGGTTCGAGGGGAGCTGGGAAGGGCTAGGGTCAGGCTGCAGACCAAGTCGGTCCCTAGGCTGAACTCTTAACTACAAAGCTGCAATTATTCTCCATCAAGTGTCCACACACCAAGAGAAAATTAAACAAATAAATTTATTAATTAAATTCCACACACTTAAGTGAAAATTAGACAATATCCAGTTGTTTAGAGAATGACAATGATATCATCCTTTTCTTATTTTTTACTTGATCTTTTTTACAACTTTTTTCTTTTATCTTTGTGAATATATTATACAATTTCTCCCTCCCCTTTCCTCCCTCCCAACACTCCCATATACTTCTCTTTGCTCTTTTTCTTCAAATTTATGGCCTATTTTTTCACTAATTAGTGTTGTTACATGCATATATGTATATGCACATACATGCATATTCCTAAATACAGCCTGCTCAGTCTGTATAATGTTATTCATATGTATGTTTCTTAGGGCTGACCATTTGGTATTGAATGACTAATTGGTGTGTTCTTCCATGAAGAAAACTGCTTCTCCCTGTTTCCATTACAGAAAACCACAGTCAATCAAAATGCGTTTTCTTTTACTTTGACAACTGCAATCTCTATTTCAACCATCACTGGACAATGGAAATTACTCAAAGGTGAAAATCATTTCTTCATGGAATTTAGCATCAAATCGCCTTTGTGATCAGTTGTAGTAACAAATAATATGTCAGTCTGTGAAATTCAACTACACATTCGAACACATTGCAAGTGATTTAGTTTGGCCAAGATGAATATTCACATTCTGTCTCACAATTTATACTGCCCTTCACCAAAAGATTCACTCTGCCAAATCAGGGCATGGCTGTCACTGCTTGTGCAGATCTGCCTGCAGGAAGATGCAGAGACTCACACCCAAACATTAGGCAGAGCTTGGAGGAACCCTGAAAAAGAGGGAAAGAAAAGATTGTAGAAGCCAGAGGGGTCCAGGACACCATGAGAACACAGCCTACAGAATCCATTAAACAGGACTCACAGAGGCTCTCAGAGACTGAAGCAACAACCACAGAACCTCTAGGGGTCTGGGCTCGGTACTCTGCATATTATGCTATGATTGTGCAGCTTGGTGTTCTTGTGGGACTCCTAACAGTGTGAGTGAGGGGTGTCCTCCTGGGTTGCCTCATCCAGTCTTGATATGATGGTTTGTACCTAGTGTTATTGTAACTTGCTATGCCATGTTCAGTTGATATCCCTGGAAGACCTGCTCTTTTCTGACGGGAAACAGAGGAGAAGTGAATCTGGGGGAGAGGGCAGGTGGGAGAGATGGAAGGGACTGGAAGGAGTGGAGGGAGGGGAAACTATGGTTGGGATATAATGTATAGGAAAATAATTTAAAAAAAAAGAAAAAAGGATCCAAATGGTAATTAAGAAAAATATCTTCCTTTGTGAAGCTTAAGTAGACAATGTGTTAGTCGTGAAAATTCACCACCAGAGACAGGCGTGGAAAAGGAAAGTGTGTGTGCATGCGTGCATGTGTGTATATTGGTCAAAATCATCTCTCTAACAAACAACTCATTTACTACACATGGCCTTTTTCTGAAACCTAGAGGTTAATATATATATATATATATATATATATATATATATATATATATATAATGTAAATATAAGTAAACCAAGATAGCTAAATTGTCCTTTTAAACCTGAAACGGATTAGGATTGACTTTGTCTGAGTTCCTTCTATTCTTGTCCAGGATAAAATTCATGATCACACAAAGGCCAGAGTCTGGCTCACAATAAACAACAAAGAAAATATTTATTAATGAATGAATGAGTCACTCATTGACAATCACAAAAAGTTAGACTGAAACAGCTCGGTGACTAGTTGAATTAATGGTCAGTGAGGCAGCCCAAATTATTAACATTCATAAGATACCAATGATGGTCTATATGAGTTAGAAGGCCAGTTCTATACACAAAAGCAACTTGTTTAAAAAATCTGTTCAATCAAAAGAGACACAAAAGTACCATTTGATAACAAAGCTATCATACTCCAGAGAAACTTTCAGTTAGATCTTGTGGAAGTTAGAATTAGTGCTCTCTATATATCTATTTTATGTAATATAAAATGTTATCTTCCTTACTTTTAAGACTAAGAAAGGATACATTTTAAAAAATCTATCTCATAGTATAATTTTCATAAAAGTGTCTGGTCTCTTGTGATCACTGGTGGTCCTCTGTGCCTGTGAGTGACAGGCTGAGTGTTAAGAATGAAAGGCAGGGGACAGAACGCTTTTCAAATGCTATTTTCATCTTTTGTGTTACAGTCAAAGAAAAACAAGTTTTGGATGATTGTGTTTTAAAACTGCAAATGCTTTCTCCTTTTCCCAACATCTCTAGAATTCTAAGCACAGGGTAAGGCAAAGAAACAGAGAGTGGCTTCACAGAGTTCTTTCCCATCCAGTGTCACATGTGATTTAGGCAGCCTAGTGAGGGAGCCTGAGCAAGCATGGGTACCTTCGTTCTACAGAATGAAGCATGTGTAAATGAAGGGCTGAGTGACTTGTGCAAAAGGTCATACAGGAAACAGCAGAGCAGCCCAGACAGAAACCCCATTCTCCTGATGCTCTCAGGTGGATACAGAGCAACAAGGCAGCCTGAACTGTGAGCATCCAGTTCTAAACGTCAGAGCTCAGGCTTCCTCTGTGTGAAGAGTCATTAGACTCTGAAGCAGATGCAGGTAGGTCACAGGGTTCACAGTACTTTATTGAAGGCTGAAAGTCTATAATGTCTTCAACAAACTCAATAGTCAGAATTTAATTTCTTAGAAAAAATGTTCTATGATGTATTCTATTAAATGGTTTTCTCCCAGAGGTATTGATATTACCTAATGTGTGTAGATCAATGAGAGTTGTATGCTGTGATGAAACTATTTTTTTAAGGTTTTTTTTTT
>CABHPQ010132692.1:0-10390 GCA_902168405.1 Peromyscus aztecus | reverse complement strand
GTTGTTCTCTTTGCCCCATCTGACGCCCTGGTGTGAACTCTCCTTTACCTCTCCATCTCCTAACCCATCGTCAGGAAGTGACAAGATGTGTTGGCACCAAGGTGTCAGTGACTCATGATATTTCTTCTCCCCTCCACCTCTCTTGGAGCATTTAATCAAGTCCACTGGGATCAGCTCCAATGCAACTGGGGCACTGGTCTTGTTCTTGGGTGCACAAGTTTGGAACCCACATGGAGAGAAGACAGAATTTCTACACTATTAGAAAAGCTGGATAGTTGCCTGCTCTATATTACTTTTCCTCTTTCTCTTGATTAGCAGAAACCCAATCTTATTTTGTGTGGCCCTGAGCTTGTCTGAAAGACAGTCTCAGACTTCTTTGCATTTAGATGTGGTCAAACTGATTTAACTGACGAGGAGAAGGAAGGCCAAAGAAAGAAGTGCAAATCAAGCTGACTCAGCTAGTGGGTTTTACTTCATGTTTTCCACCCCACCCCCACTTTCTTTCTCCTCTTGGGATGTGACCATGATGGCTGGAGAGCCAGTAAATATTTTGGAGAAGGAGACTGCCTTACAGATGATGAAACAGAAGAGAAGGAACAAACCGCCCCCCCCCCATGCCAATCCTAGATCACCCATTTCCCTCCTGAGGAACATCGTGTTTCTGTTTGCTATTGTGTATGGCTGGAAAGCTCGACTAACACAGAATTCAGCTCCTGAAATTAGGTGCCAGAGATAGCAGAGCCCCAGATACTGAATGAAGGCAGTGGGACACAGGTACCAGAGATCCCTGAGGGTCTGAAGACTTTACTGTCCTTGAAAGTGCAGGAGGGAAACCCCATATCAGTCCATAACTTTGAGATCAGTCAGTATGTTGACTACCATTAAAGAATCAGGACAATGTAATATCAGAGCATGTGCTGGCCTCTTTCTGCTGCTCTCTGCAGAGTTTCCAAGAAGACTGATTCTTTTAGCGGAATTAGCCATGCTGTTTCTCACCGTTGGAGAGAAATACCAGTTTCTCAAGGGAGAGGTGCCCACAGTCGGCCATCCCAATGGAATAGTTTCATCATTCGGCCTCCCTCAGTGGAGGTCAAAAATGTTTGCACTGCATAAAGAAGCCGTGGTAAACAGTGCTCAAAAAACTGCTGTTTTTCAGGGAGATAAGGCTGGTCTCTTAAAAGAAAGTGGGGACTTGGTCAAAAATGTGAGATTAAAGATGTTCTGCTCCATCCAAGCGTATTACTTCAGATGAGACAGGGAAGTGGCCATTAATTTGAGGAAGCAGACCACAATTGAGCAGAGGCCAGTAGGTGGAAGATGAAACTCTGATTGCTTAAGAGCTCATTCCTGCCTTCATCAGTGAGCTCTTTCGATATGACTGACTAGAAACAAGAAGACCAGGAACATCTCACGTAATAACAGCAAATTTGAACGTGACCGTCGGCAGCCTAAGACTTTCCACCCTCAAAATACCAAGCCCGACCACCCCCCAAAACAAGACAATATCAACAGCAAGTGGGGTATGGAAGGTGTGTGAATCCAACCCCCAGCACAACCTCTCCATACTTACTTTAGTTGAAGTAGAGAGTGATAAACATGATAGTGTGAGAACTTCATAGCTCAGGACCTGCTGTGATGAGGAGCAGAGATGTGAGTCCATCTCACGCAGAACCAGGCAGCCAGGAGCAGCAGGTACTCTGCTGAAAGCCTGCACAAATCAGGTAGGGATTGTTTTTTTTGTTTTTTGTTTTTTTGTTGTTGTTGTTGTTGTTAGTTTTTCCCAAATGGATTCACTCATTTGTGTGCACCACCTCTCCCAAGTTCTGAATTTCCAGATAGAGGACTTTTAGTTGCTTCTGTTTTTATGGTACTAAGATTGCTTCTCCATCCTGGGACTCTGTTTGGACACTTGCTGTTGAGCTGTCCCTGGACCCCAAGAGGGCACACTCAGATGTGATGGGGAAGACTCCATGCTATTCAGATACCCTGAACTCTGAGCTGGGCACAGTAACAGGACGAGATCACAGAATGTCTCTTGAGGGAGGTGGAGTAGACATCTAGATATAGCCTCTGTGGATACTTGGTAGTGAAGGGGCAAGCTAACTTAGGCTTAGTCTATTCTCTTCTCTTTCTAACAGAACAAATGTCCTTCTTTAACAAACTGAGAAAGGGTTATGTTTAATATCCCCCCTCAAAGTATTGCTAGTGAGCAGCGAGCATCCATGGGATCCTCCAGAAAGAACCCTTAAAGCATGCACAAGATGTGTGTGTTGGGGGCAGGTATTCCTCCTTTGCGTTGCCTGTTGTTTTCTTGTCCTGCTAAAAATATGGACAATGACTGGAGCTGTACCAGTGAGCTTGGAATAAAAGCCGACCTCCAGCATGCAGCTTGAGGCAAGATGGCGGAAGAGGAGGAAAGAGGAGGCTAGCTCCCCTCCCTCCGCCATATCCGCATTTTCCTTATTAGCCAGTGTTGGTCATTTTGTTTCTTTCTCTTAAGAGAGAGATACTATTTTTGTTGCTCTGTTGTTGTTTGTTATTGTTATTGTTTTGAGCCACTGTGTCTTTTGTTTGAAGACCAATGGTCCCATGTCAGGAATGGTTACTGGCTTCTGCCATCCATCCTTTGGTAGACTAAGGAGCGCCCAACAAGCTTCCAGCTCCTAGCAGTTCCTAAGCTCTTGGTGAATATACTAAAATTTCATGTTTCAAAGAAAGTAGGAAACAAGTCAAGTGGACTTACTTGGGCACAAAGTCATTTCCTTGTGGGCTTCTATGCCTGTGAGGAAGACCTGGAATTCAAGAGACATAGGAAACAGACATCATAGGCAGGCTTGGCAGAAGCTTGTGTATGCCCTTGCAAAGAGTCCCAGGGGTGTGGATTCTTGTCTGAAGCCCCTCCGCCCACACGTCACCATTGTCTTATCATGAGCATATGGCAAAGCAGAGAAACTGTTTCTGGCTTCTCCAGCTTTGAGTGTATAGGAACTGTAGTCTGTGGTCTCCTTTTAGCCCCGTAAAGGTGCCAATGGTCCTGGAACTGGTTGACACTGTCTCACTTTCTTATTGCTGCTGTGACAAGTTGCCAACAACTTAGTGGTTCAAGCCATGTCACAGTCATATTCTGTCACATTTCTGAAGGTCAGAAGTCCTCAAAAGACTAATTGGGGGTGTGTAAGACAACCTGTATCCTGACTTCCTCTAGTTTCTAGAGGCTGCCTACATTTCTCGGCTGGTCGCCCCAATTAAGAGCTTCAAAGTCAGCAGTATGACGCCTTCCAAATCCTGTACACGTGCCTCTCCCTCCACACTTCATCGGCTTCTGTCTAGAGCTAACATTACACCCTCTCCCTTGGAGCATCCTTGTGTTTCTAGGGAGCCCATTTGATCTTCTAAATCAAGATCCTTAATCACAACTTCCAAGTCCTCTTGTCACACGAAGTGACTGATTCAGAGACTGGGCTGTGGACAACTTCAGGGAGTTTTTTATCAGCCCACACATACCACAGTCAGCTGGCTCTTCTCCTACTGTGCTTATTGCCCCACGTTTCCCAGGCCCCTGAGTAACTCTCCCTTTGAGCCTCCAGTGCTGGATGCATTTTTGTTACTAAAGCTTTTTGATAAGAGGGCTCAATTAAAGTAAGTCTACTGCTCACTCCATTGCTGGCAAAGCTGTTAACTGTTCCCTAGAGTCCCGGTCACCCTGCAACTGTCCTAGAGAGGAGGGGACATAGGTCTATTAAATGTTGTTCAATGAGAAGTTGATTGTTTTCAGTGTGAGCTCATGCTGTAGAGGCCCTCAGCTGGGTGGGGGCATTAACCATCACATCTGTCCCCTTGCCCAAGCGTTTGGGGATGGTGCTTTTGCAATGTGACTATGTGCTGTTATGGTGGTATGTTACAAGGCTGTAGGTCCTCATAATTCATACTCCTTCACACTCAAGTCCTGTGTGTGGCCCTATGACTTGGCCATGCCTCCCAAAAAGACAGAGTTTGTTTCTCTGGTCCCTGATACGGGCCTTGTGAACTTGTATTCTTTGGTTTACTCCAAGTCACTATATGAGAAAGAGTTTGTCTTCTTATGTGCCTGTTGTAGTGTCCTGGCTAGTTTTAGTCAACTTGATACAAGCTAAAGTCATTTGAAATTAGGGAAACTCAGTTGAGAACAAATGCCTTCATAAGATCCAGCTGTATGGCATTTTCTTAATTAGTGATTGATAGAGGAGGGCCCAGCCCATTGTGGGTGGTGCTATCTCTGGGCTGGTGATCCTGGGTTCTATAAGAAGGCAAACTGTGCAAGCCATGAAGAACAAGCCAGTAAGTAGCACTCCTCTATGGCCTCTGCATCAGCTCCTGCCTCCAGGATCCTGCCCTGTTTGAGTTCCTGACCTGACTTCCTTCAGTGATGGACAGCAATGTGGATGTGTAAGCCAAATAAACCCTTCCCCCGTTACTTGCTTTTGGTCATGGTGTTTTATTGCAGCAGCAGAAACCTTAACCAAGACAAACTGGCACCAGAATAGCGGGGTATTGCTGTGTCAGACCTGACCATGTTGTTTTAGTGAGGATTGTGGAAGGACTTTGGAACTTTGGGCTAGAAAAACCGTTGAGTGTTAAGATCTCAGTGAGCTGTTCTGTAGGAGCTTGGAAGATAAGAATGTTGAGAACAGTGCAGAAGATGGAGGCCTGGCTTGTGAAGTTTCAGAGGAAAATTTAAAGACTCTGTCTGGCCATTTGTTATTTTGAATTAAGATTCTGTGGTTCTGGTTAGCTGAGGCTAAAAGATCAGCTGTGATTCACGAGATACCAGAACTACTAAATCAAAACCTTTACTTTACCAGGCTACTCAAGGCTGGTTGGCTGGAGCTGAGAAACTAGTGGTGATTAAGAACAGACCAGCATCATTGGTGTAAAAATCTTCTGGGACGTGTATACTCAAGGTCAATACACAGACGCTGTGATGAGGTTGTATCTCATGCTGGCAGCTGAACTTGAAAGTGTAAGAGTCACCCTGGTGGTACTGGATTGAAGGCATGAAGGGGTCATGGAGAGCAGCTGAGGCTTAGCACTGTAAGAGGCCAGGAGAGGCCATTGGTGGAGGTGCAACCTAGCTGGCAGATGAAGACCCAGGACTGAAGGGGTCATGCAGAGATTTTGAGGCTAGGCACCATGAAGAGAGCATAGGGTAGATTATTGGTGCAACACAATTGCAGCAGAAGTCCCCAGAATTTTGGAGATGGCAGTACCATGGGATGACCACCAAGAATAGCAGCAACAGTGGAGTGGAGGCAGCCGGAGCCTAGAAGATGAGCTGTGTGTGCTGCAGAGGGCAGAGTTGGAGAAGTGACCTAGGCCCTTTGGAGGAGTCCAGAAGACAGTGAGTGAATCCCAGGCATTAGACATTGAGTTATTTAAACTGTTGGAGTTTGGTTTTGCTTTGTTCAGATTGTGACTGTGCCTTGGTTCTTCCCTCTTGAAGTAAGAAAGTATTTAAATTTGGATTTTCCAGGAGTTCATAGTTGAGAGACTAAATTATTTTTTAAAAAAAGACATTTTGGAATTTTATATTTTTGGATTTTTATTTTTCAAGACAGAGTTTCCCTATGTTTTCCTGGCTGTCCTGAAACTCTCTGTAGACCAGGCTGGCCTTGATCTTACAGAGATCAGCCTGCCTCTGCTGGGATTAAAGTGTGCACCACCACCACTGCCCAGCTGGATATTTTTAAAGAGAGAATTTTTTAAAATGTTTGAATTTGTAAAGCTGTAGGAGGGTTTAGATTTGTAAAAATGTTTTATATTGTGATGCCTTTATTAATGTATAATCTTGGTGGTGAACAAAAAAGGGAAGGTTGTGGGTTAGCAATATATGATTGTGTGTCAATTTAACAAAGGATCAACTCTATTGGCTAGTTTTATGTCAACTTGATACAAGCTAGAGTTATCTGAAAGGAAGGAGCCTCAGCTGGAAAAAATGCCTTCACAAGGTCCAGCTGTAGGTCATTTTCTTAGTGATTGATGTGGGAGGGCCCAGCTCATTGTGGGTGGGGTCATCCCTGGGCTGGTAGTCTTGGATCATGTAAGAAAGCAGGCTGAGCAAGTTATGAAGAGCAAGCCAGTAAGCAATACCCTTCCATGGCCTCTGCATCAGCTCCTGCCTCCAGGTTCCTGCCCTGTTTGAGTTCCTGTCCTGACTTCCTTCAGTGATAACAGTGATATGGAAATGTAAGCCAAATGAGCTCTTTCCTCCCCAACTTGCTTTTGGTCATAGTGTTTCATTGCAGTAATAGAAACCCCAGATAAAACAGGTAGGAGTAGAGGGACATTGTCCTCTAGCCCATTGTCCAGAGGAGGGTGAGGGAACTGGCACATGTCCCATGTCTATGCCACCTGCACTGAGGGTAGCCTCGGGTGATTACCAAATCCAAGGTTTCTTATTTCACCCAACAGATTCCTGGGAATGTCCATGTGATGTTTTAATTGTTTGTGGGCCACTTGGGGCAGACCAAACGTTTCCTGTGTGTTAATCTAAACCACACCTTCATCTTATAAAATGCTGTAATTCTCCCCTTTTTGCAGATGAAAAAAACCCAAGGCATTGAGCTATGGAGAAAAAGTTGTATGCCATGCAGTTCAGAGGAATGGGAGCCACCACAGGAATCAGACTGTGTGACTGCTTCTTCCTAGCTACTGCTGGCCTAAACAGCTAAAGGTAGGAGGCTCCTTTCTCTCCTTTCTACATGACCCAGCTCAACCCTAAAAATTGGGGTTTGCGTCTTCTTTATAAGTGTGTCAGAGCAGAAGCCCAAGCCCTTTGGATCATCAATACACTATGAAGTTGTATGAATAGATGCAATTATTTGTTGATGTAGAACTCACACTCTAATAACCCAAATATATTGTCTTGAACCTTCACTTGGGGCTTATCTATGTGTCTTGTTTGGTAAACAATATGCTATAAAAACAAAGACCCTTGTCTAGAAGCCAGCTAGTGGGTAGCTCAGCTGACTGCATGGGAAAGCTATTAGAAAATTGGCCACATTTGAGATTTTTTTTTATATAAATAATAGTTCTTTCTTTGCTTCAAAGTCCTGAAGAATGTAGGTGTGGTTCTTTCTAGAAACTTAAGAAAGCTGAATTTATAGGAGAACAGCACATCTGGGAGGTAAACAGCCCAGTTGTTCACAGGTGAGTTAAGGAACTCAAAATACAAACCTGAACGTGGGTCTTGGGGACTAGGGGACACACAAGATACAAAAAGTGATGGGGACAAGAGAGTCAAAGATGTTTGATGCATCCAGATGGAAAAGTAGTGGTTACACACTCTGCTCACACCCAAATGAAATAAAAGATTTCAGAATGACCAAGGATAAAGTTGAAGGGCAATGAGGACCAGAGGCTTTATGACAAGTGGCACCTGCTGTCCTTTGTCTAAAAGGAAGTGGCATAAAAATCTTCCAGACAAGCTGGTAATGCTGTTATAGGAAGACTGAAGTGGGTAGGGAGGCAGGAAGATGGTTTCTGATGCCTGCTTTGGAAGACACTGATGATGGTAACTGATGGTGGTCATTGGGGTCCCCTAAGCATTGACTATCTCAAGCTCTTTCTGGAACTGTTCCCTTTCCATTGCAACCTTGCACAGAAGGTGTTAAGCTTATGCCTTTTAAAAAATAGATACAGAGTTGGGGACGTAGGAAAAATATTGTCTGAAGCCACAAAAGTAGCCAATGATGAAATAATTAGTATCAGGGTAGAGGAAGGTTAACTTGTTTATGTAACAAACTAACAAAGAAACACTTGGAACAGGGGACATGGACATGGATTGGGAAAGGGGAGTGGGGTGGGGTGGGATGGCAGCTTCTCCTGACACTTCTAGACTGGATAAAGGCGTGTGTGTCGGAGACCAGTGAAGAATCCTCCATGCATGTGAAACAGATGGCGTGCAAAGCCTTTGGCGGCCATGTCACCTCACTGGGCCCAAGAAAGATACACTAGAATCCTCATGTGTCCCCATGCATGCAACTAACCACTCAGTAAATCCTTTCTGTTCCTTCTGACACCCCTGCTTCTGTGCTTCTCAGATGTGCCCCCTTGTGGGCCTGAGGTCAGCACAAGCTAGAGGAGCGTTTTCCAAAGCCAGAAGGAGCAGAGAGCTTCTCTAAGTGGGGAATACTAGGGCGGTGGTGGTGGCAGTACACTAAGCCCAAAGCTGCTCAGAGCAACAGGCCAGGTGAGCCAGAGGCAGGGAGCACAGGAGAGTCGTTGAAATCAGAAACCCGAGGCCAAGCAAATGAGGATGGCAGCAACATGGACAGGCAACATGGGTATTTGTCCTAAACACAGCTTGCTGGGTGGGATTGTCTCTGCCAGCCTAGATGCCCTGATGCTTGAACATGTGGGTTCTGTCTAAAGGGCCAGGCATGGGCTAGTGTTTCTGCTCTGTGATGGCAGGTTAGATGTTGGGTATATAGCACGGTAGCCCCTTCTTTAGAAGGCCTTCCTCAGAAGGTATGAACTGCTTGTTTGGAATCTGATACAAGGAAGAGCCAGCCAGCAGCAGCTGTAGAGCAGTCACTGTTTCTGGTCCCAAGCATCTCCTGTGACTTACATTTTGGTTGCAGTGTCTTTCAACCCATGTATCAGTCCGTGATCTAGATATCAGCATAGCCCATGTGGCCCTGGCTCTGTGCTGCCCCTCCCCATTGCTTAGACCAGTGGTTCTCAGTTTCTTAAAGCCGTGACCCTTTAATACAGTTCCTCATGTTGTGGTGACCCCCCAACCCTAAGATTATTTTGTCCCTACTGCATAACTGTTAATTTTGCTGCTGTTATGAATCATAATGTAAACATCTGAAATGTAGGATATCTGATATGTGATGTCTGTGAAAGAGGTTGAGAACTTCTGACTTAGACCCATTTTTGTCTTGTCTTCTCTGGGCTCCTTTTATTTATCATCTGTGGAGATTGCTGTGTGTGCAGAAGAATAGTAGGACAATAGATACCTGATTTAGCATTAGTTTGAGAAAAGGGACTGTTACTCAAAGTTAGCTTTGCTTGTTTTTTTTATTCACCATTTATCTTTTCTTTTTTTTGGGGGGGGGTTGGGTTTTGCCTGTTGTCTCTTAAATTCAGATATACCCTCTCTCCTCTGTCTGTGTTCCAAGATGGCCCATAAAAACCGAGTCTTCTAATTTCTTGATAGTTTGCTGAGTCCAGCTAGTGGGAGTCATTGAGGAGAGAATGAACAAGAGAAGGAGGGGTTAGGGGTCCTTCTGCTTGGGAGGTCTATGGAAGTGTCTTAACATTGGCTCCTCCAAGCAACCTCGCTTCTGATGCAATGTCTATAGGAAGTCTTGGCGTGAACCTAGCTTCCATTGGTAGCACCATCTAGCCTCTCTAGAGCTGTGGACCATTTTCCTACTCTTGCTGTCTCTGGATTGCTCCATAATCCGCTCTCAGAGTTTCAGGTCCTCCAATTATCTTTATAACTATGTTTCTATTGGCTGGAACTTGAAGTATGCACGTGTGAGACAAAAGATCACAGAGAACTGGGTCAGACCTTAGAGTTGCAAGCGTCACCTGATAGTTATTCCTACTGTAACTGGTGGGTCTGATTTGAGTGGCCACCTCCAGGCTTCACACGTGACAGCTACCAGCCTCACTGCCGCAGAGACCAGACGTAGTACAGCCCAAGTTACCAGAAAAGAGGTTGTTCCGGGTCACCTTCCTTTTGTGTGAGTCGTCTAGAAATGACTTGTTTTCAGGCATTTTTGTTATGATTCAAATGCTGTCATAAAATATCTTCATCACAATAAAAATGCAAAGTACAGAGCTGCTGTTCTGCACCATGTCACAGAGGGATGCAGAGACATCATTCAAATGTGTTTGGGCCGGTTACCGCACATGCGCTGGCGGGCTGATGGGAAGTTAAAAATAGCGCATTCCATTAACAGGGAGAAAAAGAAAAGTCTTCCCTAACCAAATAAGTGCCTTCTCTTTGTCCTTATTTTATAGACACGAGCCCCCTCACCAGACTCTGGGCAAACTTGCATTTTTTCCAGCAAGAGTTAGGACCTAGCAGTACACAGATGCAATGTGAGGGGACCCAGCAAACTGAAAAGACACAAAGCTAGGGGCCACAGAGAGTAAGACAGCCTTCCCTCTGCTAAAGCCTCTTGTCTCCATATGACCCCTGCATGCTTACCTGCCTTTAAGTGAGTACATTGCAGGGCTTTCTGGGGCCGCAGTGGACTTTTCATATAAGGAAATATGGCAGTATTGGAAAGCAGTGGCCACCGAGACACTGGAAAGTTCAAGTTGTTAATGATTTGGATTCTGTTTTCTTTTAAATGAAAAGCATCTCGTTCATATTACAAGAGGGGAGCTCAGATGC